>CAUYRT010008407.1:0-11708 GCA_963574885.1 Lepilemur ruficaudatus | reverse complement strand
GGATCACAGCAGCCCTGGTGTTTGCGGTTGCGGTGAGGTAGGCTGACGCCACGGCACCCTAGTGGGGGCACCAAACTGAGACCCTTTGACAAAAAAAAAAAACAAACAATGTCAGGTCCAGGAAAGCGGTGACTTTGTTTTGATCACTTATGTATCTCTTGAGCTTAGAACAGGGCCTGGCACATAGGAGATGCTTAATGCATTTTGTTGAATAAATGAAGAAATATTTCTTTGTCATTTCAACAATCACAAGCACATTCTAGAAGGTGCAGGATTGCTTGATTGGGGGGGGAAGCCTAGTCGGTATATAGGAAACGGCAGGCAATGGGCTTGAGGTCAGACTGTGGGAAGCCTCAAATTCAGGCCATGGAGACACAACTTTATCTTGAGGGCACCGGGGAGCCACTGAAGGTTTTTGAGCAGGAGAGAGATGAGATGAAAGCAGTGCTTTAGAAAGATGAATCCCTTCTGTAGTGTGTGCAGATGGGCCATAGCAGGGCAGGGCTGGAGGCAGGAAGACCAGGAAGAAGGCTGTGGCAGTGATCCAGGGTGAAAGGAGATTTGAGTAAGAAAAACTGACCTGACTTGGTGGCAGGTGGCCCCAGGGTTCTGAATCTGAGCTCGAGAAGGGTGGAGATAACTTGACCTTCCCAAGGCTGGGTGGCCAGTGGTGGGTGGACTAACGGAGTTAGGGAAGGCAGTGATGCGTTTGGGTCCCACCCACCCTCCTCCTCCTCCTCCTCTGGCCCCAGCACACCCAGGGCTCCTGACCTGCAGGCTCAGCGTGGCTCGGTCGTATTCGAACACCCGGATGCTTGGATTGTTGGCCCCGTTGACCACTCCAGGTAATGTGGTTTTCCAAGGGGTGACCCCAGGTGTGAGGAACATGACACTTATGGGGGCACCTGTCAGGAAAGACAGCGGGACTGAGAGGCTTAGTGGCAGGAGGGAGGCAGGCTGGCAGCCACCCTCCAGGCCGAGTACCTGCATCATCATAGAACAGCCGAAAGCTGTCGGTGTGATGGTGCCCGAAGAACTGCCCTGCTATGACTCGATGGTGCTTCTGCACGACCTCCAGGTACTGCTCGTTGAAGACCTCCCGGAACCACGCCTTGTTCCGCTTCTTCTCAAAGAACCCCGGGGGTATGTGGCCCGTAATGTACACCTACGAGGAAGGGGCACCCAGGAGGGGCTCAGAGATGCCTCTCCAGCCCCTCCTTGCTACCTCTCAGAACCTGCCCCTCTCCCCAAAGGCAGGTAGACAGGCGCATGTGTATCTCCTCCCTGAGCTTCTCCCCGCTTCCGCTTCCCAGGCAGATTCACCGAATGTGCCACACGCCTTCACCCGTGCTGTGCCATGAAGGACGCCACCTGGAGTGCCATTCTCTTTCACTTCTGTGAAACCTACCCGTACTTCAAATCCTAGCTCAAAGAGCACCTCCTCCATGAAGCCTTCCTGATGCTTCAAAGACTAGTCCTCTCCTCTTCCTTCCCTTGCATCCCTTGTCCTTCCCTCCCCATCTTTACCATAGGAGGCGCCTATCAGTGAGACCAAAGGCTCGGGAGCCAGTCTTCCTGGGTTCCAGTCCTGGCTCTATCACTCATTAACTGTGAACTTGGGAAAGTCACTTTACCTCTCTATACCTGGGAGAGCTTGGGCACCATCCTTGCATGGTTGTGTAGCACACACTTCATGGCAATGTGCGTGCTTGTCTTACGTTCCTCAAATCACTCAGCTAACAACACCTGGACACTTGGCTACCATTGCAGGAGGCAGAACAGGGACGGGGTTAAGAGCGTGAGCTTTGGGGGTCACCCTGCAGCTTAGACACCAGCTGTGTGTCACCACTCTGAGCTTCAGTTTTCTCCTCTGGAACAGCACCTAACTGCTGGAGTTCGGAGAGCTAAACGAGGTAATCTCGTAAAGCGCTGAGCAACATGCCTGATGCTGGCACAGTGAGTCCCACCAGCACCAGCCATGAGATCCTCCTGGGACGTGCTGGTCAGCACAGGGACTCAGGCCAGTCCTTGCGGAGTTGCCGGCCCAGCAGACTAGATGGACACACCTCAAGGGCAGGGCACACAGTAGGGGCTGCAGCTGTGCATATGGTAGCAGTGGAAAGAGCACTGGACTTGGAGTCTGGAGACTGGCATTCTAGTCTCGGCTTTGTCACTTATTGTGTGATCACTCCTCGTGAGCCTCGGGGTCTTCCTCTGCGATGGGCTCCTGGATCCCAGCTCATAGGGCTGTTGCGAGGATGGAAAAAACCCCTCCAGGTGCCAGGCTGATGAAGGACGTGACAGGGCATCTCAGAGTGGGTGGGTTTGTCCCGAGTGGGAGACTTGTTCAGGAAGTAACCCCAGAGAGGGAGGAGAAAGAAGCAGGAGCCCTTACCAGTTCCCCATCTCGGGACGCGTTGGTCAGCACATCTGCTAGCCACCGGAACTGCTGGCTGGGGTCGGCCATGCCTGCCATCTGCTCATTGTTGGTGTAGTACAGGTTGGTGTTGAGGACCACGATGCGCCCAGCCCTGCTGGGACCCGGCAACTTCTCAGAATAGAAGGCACCTAGGACATCACAGCCAGGGAGAATGGAAGGGGTCCCCCACCTCTGGCCAGACACACCCCTTCCCTCTTCCCCCGCACTCTCCCACCTTGTCCTTCCTTTGCACCGCTTGTCCTTCCCTCCCCATCTTTACCATAGGAGGTACTTATCAGTGAGACCAAAGGCTCAGGAGCCAGTCTTCCTGGGTTCGAGTCCTGGCTCTATCACTCATTAGCTGTGCAACTTGGGAAAGTTACTTTACCTCTCTATACCTCAGTTTCCGCATCTGTATAGCGGGAATTACAATGATGTGCGTTTGCCCATCCAGATCCACTGTCAACCCTTGCCCACTGAGCTCTCTGCCCCAGGAGCTGATCTATGTGTACTAAATCAACAGGCTTCTGGTTGCATTTGACCAGCAGGGAGTCCCAGCAGCAGGAGACCGAAGAAAGGGAACAGAGTAGGGTCAGTTTCCTTTGGGCTGGCTTTGTCTCCGAACTAGTGGCTCTCGACCAGGTAATTTTGCCCCCCAGGGAACACTTGGCAATGTCTAAGACATTTTGGGTTGTCACAGCTGTGGGTGTTGCTGGCATCTAGTGGGTAGAGGCCAGGGATGCTGCTGCACACTCTGCAGTGCACACGACAGTCCTCCACAACAAACAACTACCCGGCCCACAGTGTCAGCAGTGGCAAGGTTCAAACCCTACTGGAAGTGGAAGTCACTGGTCTTTCCCAGGGTTGTTATGAAGAGTCTAGTACGCTGCCTGGCACAATGGATGCTCAGTCAGTACTGACTTATGATCATCGAGCACTGTGGGGCTTGGAGCACGGGCTTTGGAGTCAGTCCCGGATTCTGCTCCCAAGCCTGCCTTCTTAAGCTATGTGACCTTGGCCAAGTGACTTGGTATCTTCAAGCCTCAGTCTCCTTCTCTGTAAAGTGGGGATACAATCAGTACCTATTTCAAGGAGTTGTTGTGAAGACAAAATTAGATCGGGCCCTGACATGCCGCGGATGCTCCTTATGGTAGCAAATGGTGTTAGTACCTTCTTTGAAGAGAGCGATGGATTCGTCACTCAGCCAGGGTTTCCACAGTTCTGCTACCTGGTTGTAGATGTCGTTCCTCCCTGCTGGGAGCTGGTTTTTGGGGTGAAAGTCATGATTTCCCAAAGCAGCATAGACTTTAGTATCTGGGAGGCAAAGGAGAAATACACAATATATACGCAAAAGCGCTTGGTGGAATTAGTCATTTTCAGCTGGCCACCAGCCATCAGACCTAACGAGGAAGGGCAACAGCGATAGCGCAGATGAGAAACACACAAAGATAAGGAGAAAACCGCAGCTGATAGGATCTGGCTGAGCTCTGCTCAAACCTGGGAAGGAAGGACAGAGAGTTCTCTAGCCCCAGTCCCTAACCCCATTCCCAGCAGAAAGTCTCCTGGCCAGAAAGGAGGCAGCAGATGAGAAGGGGGAAACGGGACGGTTGCAATAATTCAGGTCATTGTCAGCCACTTGGTCATTTAGTGTTCCCAGTTCTTGTCAATTCCAGATCCATCTTACTGTTAGGGAAGGGGACTGGCTCACTCTGGGAGGCCTTAGGAGTTTCACCGGTTCATGCAGTCAGCAGATACGTTGTTGAGCACCTACTATGTGCTGAAGCACAGAGCGGGGACCCAGGCTCCCAGTCCCAGAGACCCTGCGGTGCAGTAGGGTTGACAGGTATTGAGCAATTAGAGGTGTGAGGGCTCCCACGAAAAGGGAAGGGCCACTGCTATGGGTGTGGTGACAGAGGGCAGGAGTGGGGGTGGGGGAGGCCTCCCTAGGGAAGTGGCCTGGGAATGAGACCAGGAGGCGTGGGGGAGCCTCGACGTGAACAGCCTCACTCCTGCTTTTATTCTGTGCTCTGTGCCTGGCACATGGTGGGGGCTCCATTGATAATGTGACGATGAACAAAAACTCCTCTCATGCTCAGAGCAGGACCTTGCCCTTGTATGAGCTTGGCCCATCCCAGGGAGTGACCTTGAACCAGTGAGGAAGGCTGGAGCCTCCAATTCTCTCACAAACCCTCTGCCCTGTGTAGCCTGCAAGATCTAGAAATGCTGGCGCTCTGCCAGAGTAGGAGGTTGTCGAATGCATCACAGTAACCACCTTAAAAAACTCTCACCTCTCTAAGGTGCCAGCAGGCACTGAGAATCCATTTAAGAAAAAACACAAATCCTGGAATCCCAAGGGCAGATGAAAAGGGAGGGAATCGCTCCCATCGTTGTACCACCTGTGTGCCAGGGTCCTCACCAGCACGAGCCCCATGGGGGCGTGACCTGGTATCCTGCCCAATCCCACGTCCTCTACCCCTAGAATGGTGTCCCACCCATAACAGATGCTCAATACATATTTGTTGACTGGCTAAATGAGTGAACGCATTACCTTATTTAATCCCCATAACAACCCTCTGGGCAGGTACCATTCTTTTCCTTTTTTCACTGGGGGAAAACAGTCTGATTGCGATTACCCAGCTAGAACGTGGCAGAGCTGGAACCCGGCCCTGGATTTGTCTGCCTTGTGCGCCTGAGCTCTCCACCACTCGGCGGCGCCGGGGAAGCAGGGACTGGTGTTCACAGCGACTCTGGGGGCAACACGGGCTGAACGTGGCAGGAAGAGCACGTGCCGTGGAACCCGGAATCCCAAACCTCTGTCTCTTCCCCCTCTCGAACCGGTCACTTGGCCCCTCTATACTCCAGCCTAATTATCCATAGAATAAGAGCGTTCTGCTTGGCCTGTGCTATATAATTCTCAAATAAGACAATGCTTCTTTTCATCTCTTCCAATTTATTCTCATTTTACCATCTCTAAAACTGAGGTGTGTCTTGTGGCTGTGGCCAGGAGAAAGCCCTGTGTCAGACTGGAACTGGCAGCGGTTTTTTCTTGGCAATACGTAAAATAATGATGCATCTTTAAGTCAATGGCACCTTGGATATTAGAAAATTCCATAAATGTGCAAGTGTGGTATAAACTGCAAAATCTTATCGTTTACATCTCCTTATCTATTGTTTCACTTTTATTCCGGAAGCCCCATATGGAGCAAAAGGAAGTACACTCCAAATGGAATGTGAGTTTGACTCCCTCCCTAGGAACTCACTAGCTCTGAGCCATGGCTCCTTAGCTATACATTGTGAGTAACAGACCTATTGCTGGGGTGGGGGAATGTCATAGTTGGACCCCAAGTAGGGACCTCTGCTGGAAGATGAAGGGGCCCCAGCAGTCCGGGTTGGGTTGCGTTGGGTTGGGTGGGGTTGCATTGGGTTGGGTTGGGTTAGACGAACTGGAAGCCTCCGGACATCCCTTTGCACACATTGTTTTACACTGAGGGAAGGAGTCTGTGGGAGTGGGGGGTAATCGCAGTGCTCAAACCAGGATTTGGGTCCCCACCCTTGCCACACATCCTTGACCAGTTTCCTTGACACCAAGACTCACCTTCCTCATCAGTAAAACGGAGATGGTGCTAGCACCTCTCTCCAGGATTATCATGACAGTGAATAGACAAGGCACCTGACACTCAGCACTTGACACATGTAGTTATTCTGCTGCTGTTTTAATTTTTACTGTCATCACTCCATATCTGGGTCCTGAGGAAGCTGGACCAGAACCCGCAGGAGGAGCGGGGGTGGCTAGTGGGCTGCTTTCGCGCGTAGCCTGCCAGCCCGACTCAGCCCCCAGGACTTTGTGTTTAAAACATGTTCAAGGACCATTAGACCTTGTTCTCCCTATAGTGTCCCCTAGAGCTGCTGCCTCACTCGCTCCCAGTCCCTGCCCGCTCTGCTGGGCTCTGAAGGCCTTGGAAGCAACAAGAAACAGCACTTTGCTGCAAATCAGCATCTCCCAGAGCCCCTGGCAGCTGGGAAGGTTTGAGGGTGGAGGATGCCGGCTCCTGCCAGAGCAGGACACAGGGCTGAGAGAGACCTCCCCAGGGATGACACCTGTGTGTAACTGTAAACACCCTGACACGGGTTTGTGGGTCTGCTGTTAGACAGGTAGGGGCAGAAGGCGGTGAAACAGCAGGTATTCCCTGTAATGGGGTCCTGCATGTACCACAGGCCCACAGGCTGGCACGTCGCTCGCAGGGCTGTTGGGAAGGTAAGAAATGATCACTGCGAAGCACCTGACATGGGACCTGGCCGACGGCCATTGTCCCCAATGGATGAAGGTCTTTACACTTGCTGCTGCTGTTGTCCCCCTGTGTCAGGCACCACCTGGTGTTCAGGGAATGTGGTGGGTGGCGGCGGGGGCGAGGGAGATGACAGAGTCTTACCTGGAAAGACCTCTCTGATGAGCTTGGTCAGGCGTCCCACAATTTCCAGTACAGCTGCCTCTCCCAGCCTCTCGTTGGGCACATGAGGCGTATCATCGCTGCAAAACACGGCAGAGCGGTTAGGGCGGAGAACTCAGGAAGGGACACAAGCAAAGAAAGGGAAGTTCTGCAGTGAGAAGCCTGTGGGCTGGGCCTCAGATGGCCACTTAGCAGGGAATAGCCAGGCTGCAGTGGAGTCAGGACAGAGTTCAAATCTTGGCTCTGCCATGTACCTGCTATGGGTCCCTAGGCTGGTTGTTTAACCTCTCTGAGCCTCTATCAGCTCATCTGCAAAATGGGGATAATAAGGTACCTACTCATAGAGTATTTGTGAGATTTCGATCAAGGGGGGAAATTATATGTGTAAAATTACATATATAGGTTGCTAGGTTGTGGTTAGTATTATTTAGAGAGGGAACCTCTGGGTTCCAGTCCCATCTGCAAGCCCCAGGGAGCTCGTGGTGGAGAAGCCATCTCTGAATGCTGCACCTTCCCCCAAGAGTTCTAAGGAGTTGAGTTGGGAGCTGGCTTCAGAGTGTAGGTTCAGATCTTCTGTACGGCAAATCCAGGACCTGCCCCAGGACATTTTGTCCCAACTGATCTAAATGCTTGGATCCACCTTGGAAATGCTCAGCATGGGGAAGAGAATGGTGGTAGGTGGCATTTGGGGATGGGTAGAAGTTCAAACAACTTGAATCTGGAGGCCTCTGATAGACCAGATTGAGAGACGAACCTGCTGGCCATGTCCTCGGCCCTCACCCAGGAGTTAATTAGATTATCAGCACCAATACTGCCACCAGGAGCTCACATGGGCTTACAGTGTGCCATTAGTCGTATCCACTAATCGGTTCCTCATTATAACCTTACAACGTACATTCTACTGTTAGGCCCATATGGCAGATAAAAAAACCAAGGCACAGAGGGTTAAGAATTGTGCCTAAGTGCAGACAACCAGAAAGTGGTGGGGCCAAGATTTGAACCCCATCAGCGCGGCCCCAGGGTCCATGCCGACACCATCACATCCTACTGCATCTCTGACACTCGCTAGGGTGCAAGAGTAGGTATTTAGCCCTGAAAACTCTTTGGGGACAGGCCAGGAACCCAAAGACATAGGAATAAAATTCCATTTTTTTTATTTTTTATTTTTTTAGGCTCGTCAAGTGGAGCAGTGGGAGTGGAGAAGGAACAAAGGAATCTGTAACTGGTCGTGATCAATTAGTTGTAAACACCACTGCACTCGGACCAACCTACAATTCCATTTTTTCCTAGTTTGGAAGATCTAATTCTGTTTGATAGAAAACACATCCAATTTCTACTGGTTATTCTCCAAGGGCTTGCAGCTCTCTCAGAGAAGTCAAACTTTTTTATGATTGAGGAGTTATAGAATCCTAGAGATCATCTGGTCCAACGCCATACAACTCTGCAAGGTCCCAGAGATCTCCCAGAAAAATTATACATCTGTTAAAGGATGATGAATTTCCCAAAGCCTTTCCTAGAGGGATCACGTCTTTCAGAATGATACACATTTCACCCCCTCCTCAGAGAGCTCAGAGGCTCCCACAGCAAGACCCCTTGAGGGAGCAGGCGTCCAAGGTCATGAACGAAAGTTCACTCTTTTCTTAGATTGATTTCTGAGCCCAAGGAAGCCAGGGCTGCGCAGGACCCTCCTGAGACAATGTCACATTTCTTAAGTGTCCAGCCTTGCCTCTCCCCCTGCCAACCACAAGATCATCTGAGGGCCATTCCTGGTCACTCCCATGTCACACAGTGGGGGACAGCGGGGAGCCTCGTGGGTTTTATTCTGTCTTATAGAAGTGCCGTGGAGGCTGGCAGAGGGAGCATGGACTCAGAGCCCCTCCCCGCCTTGCTCACTTACTCCCCTGCAGTAAACCCTCCCCAGTCCTGCCAGATGGGGTCAGGTGCCCCATGAAGCTCCACATTGCCCCGGTGACGGTCCTTCCTCGCTGGATGTATTGGTCAATGGGCTTGTCTGCATCGTCCACAAGACTGTGAGCTCCTTGAAGGCAAGTCTGGGTCTCCATCGTCTCAGTTCCCCAGTGTCCACTCCAGGGCTGAGCACCCGACAGGCTCATCTACAACCTACCAAGAGGGAGTGCGAGGGACGGTGGGGAGGGGGGACCTTGAGGGATAAGGAAGGCAAGTTCCCAGGAAAGTCGATGGACTTGGAGCAGCATCCTTAGAGGAGAAGCAGAAACTGGCCTCTGTGGCTGAGCGGAATCGTCCCTCCAGCTGTCCTGTGCAGAGCCATGCCCTGACCAATGAGAATGCTCTAGGGCCACTGGGCAGCCCAGGGGAGGCCAGCAGCTGACCAGGATATTTGGCCCCATTCTGTACCCCTTTCAGCCCTGGTACCTTCTTCCCTTCCTGCATTTGGATCTCTCTGGCTTAGAGTCCCTGAACCCCAGTGGGGATGGCTCCAATGTCCACCCCCAGCTTAAAACCCAGGAGTTCCCCAGGTCTGTGCCCAGACATGCCACAACCATGTCCCTAACCTCAGCGAGAGCTGTGTTCTGCCAAGCCCAGGAGACACAGAGGTTAAGGACACAGACTTTGGAATCAGCCAAATGCAGAGACCCCTGGGCAAGGTACATAATTCCTTTACACTTCGGGTTCCTCATCTCTAAGATGAGGCTGATCCAAGGATTAAGGTGAGTAAAGTGCCAGGCTGGCACGTGGCACACAGCAAGTGCCCGGCACAGGGGAGCTGCTGCCCTGACTGCTCACCCGGTCCAGAGGATGAAGTCTGGCTGCGGCTCGATCTCCTTCATGGCATAGATGGAGGAGTTGATGAGGATCCAGGGAGCATCACAGAGGTAGTCACCCCAGGGCCCTGCGCTGGACACTGGCTGGGAACCCGCTGATGGGCACACCTGTAGGGGGTCTTTGGATACACTGTAGTCGGGGTCCAGGTGCAGGTCAGAGATATGCCAGAACTTCCCTGCAGGGGAAAAGAGACCCTCCATCAACACTGTCCATCCCTCCTGAGCCTGGATGGGGTGACAGCCTGGGGAACCCCGGGCTGGGGGAAGAGGTGTCACACAGGAAAAGGACGCCTCCTCTGGGCACCCAGGATTCAGAGAAGAAGGGTTCAGAGGTCTGTCTCTGCCCAGGGGGGCATTGAGCAGAGCAGAGAGCAAGCTTAGCTCCATCCCTGACCTGTGACCTTTGGCAAGGCCCCGTCCACCTGTGACCTCAGACCCGCAGCAGCGCGAGGGATCGGGCTGGGCTGCGTGACTCTCAAGGCGTTCCAAGCAGGAGGCTTGTTTGCTTGTTTTAAAACAAAGGCAGGAGAGGGTAAGGGCTAAGCGCTGGGGCTCTGGAGCCACGTGTGATCTGTGTAACCTTGGGCACGCTAGGGCACTTCTCTGAGCCCACAACTAGCGCCAAATCCTATCACACTCCAGGGATACAGTTATATAGAAAAACCTGACCCGGAAGGAGGAGGCTTACATGCCATGTGAGCTGGAAGATCTTGCTAATTAATACCAGCAAAAACCTGGGGAAATGTGTAGCAATGAGTCTAAGAGTACTAGACCAGGAAAAAAGGGACATCATTTCAGACTGGGCTGAGTTTCTCCTGTCAGGGAGCCTGCTGGGAATCCTGGATTTAGGGTGGCAGCTCAGGCAGCTGGGAGGGGTCCTGTTTGCTGAAGCTGTTGACCCAAACCTGGACTCAGCTCCAAACCAAAGGAGGCTGAAATGCCAAAACCTCTTGGCAAACAGAGGAAGGAATCCAAAGAAACAGGCAAGATGGACTGATCTGTCCCGTGCACACGGCGGAGGGCCCGGCACAGGCAGTTTCAAGTGACTGCTTATTGAAGGAGGGTTTGGCCTCTGCCCTGAACCCCGTGTTTCTGGGTGAGTCCTGGGATTTCCTCACCCTCCACTATTGCTTTCACTTCCTCCTCCATTTCCCGGATTACTCAGAGCCAACAGTCTGCATCCCTCGCCCAGGAAGCTGAGCTGGGCCTGGGAGACTGGACATCTGTTGATTTCTGGGTTGCGTAGCCATTGCCCCACCCGAGCCAAAGGCCATTCGGTGTGGCTCCAGAGCGGACCCACAGATAATGGATGGTCCAGACCTCACTCCCAGATGGATGCTCTAGAGCTTTTGCCCACATCTCCTGATCTAAACCTGGTCTCAGGAAAGGACCTGGAACTTGTTCACACTAAGGTGTAAATGACTGATTAAGCAAACCAATATCCCACCCATGTGCACTGTTCAGTCCTTCTCACCACAGCCCTGGAAGGTATTGATCACCAACCCCATTTTACAGATAAGAAAACTAAGTCCAGAGATCTGAGATCACATGGTAGTGGTGGGGGCCTCTTGCTCCAGAGATCCTCTCCCAAGGAGAAGGGATTGCTAAGTGGAGAAAACCAGTGCTTTTTTATTTTAAATGTGCCTTTCTGTTGACAGTGTACACCCACATTTTCATTTTTTATCCAAACTGAGTCTTTGTTTATAATGGGGGGGATTTAACCTTTTCACAGAAATTGTGATCTCAGAGCCGGGTGCATTGGCTCACACCTGTAATCCTAGCACTCTGGGAGGCCGAGGCAAGAGAATCACTTGAGATCAGGAGTTCGAGACCAGCCTGAGCAAAAAGAGTGAGACCCCGTCTCTACTAAAAACAGGAAAAATTAGCCGGGCATCATGGCACATGCCTGTAGTCCCAGCTACTTGGGAGGCTGAGGCAGGAGAATTGCTTGAGCCCAGGAGTTTGAGGTTGCTGTGAGCTAGGCTGACACCATGGCACTCTAGCCCGGACAACAGAGCAAGATTCTGTCTCAAAAAA
>CAUYRT010008406.1:0-19763 GCA_963574885.1 Lepilemur ruficaudatus | reverse complement strand
ACTTAGATTTAGCATATCTGAATATATCAGGAGAATTAGTAGGGCTGCCAGTACCAGAAGTTTATCTAAATGAGTGATTATGGAATCTTCCCAAGAGTGCATTTGCTCTTAAGGAAGAGAACTGAGAAGATCCAGCAATGAAACTTGTCACTTGAATTTTTCAGCAAGCCTCTTGGTTACAGACCAATGGAGAGGTGGGAGGATTACTAGGAGGGATGCTGTAAGCAAAAATTGAGAAAATTAGTTTACTAAAATTCTGTAAGACCCCTGTGCACAAATGATCCTTTTGATACCCAAGTGGAAATGTAAAATTCTAAAGGGGGTTAAAAGACACAAAAATAGCATGGTACTGGTATAAAAGTAAGACAAAGAAATTTGTCCCTACTTTTAAAAAATTAATAGACTTTTTTTTTTTTTCAATTTTTGAGACAGAGTCTCACTCTGTTGCCTGGGCTAGAGTGCCGTGGTGTCAGCCTAGCTCACAGCAACCTCAAACTCCTGGGCTCAAGCAATCCTCCTGCCTCAGCCTCCTGAGTAGCTGGGACTACAGGCATGTGCCACCATGCCCGGCTAATTTTTTCTATGCATTTTTAGTTGTCCAATTAATTTCTTTCTATTTTTAGTAGAGATGGGGTCTCGCTCTTGCTCAGGCTGGTTTTGAACTACTGACCTTGAGCGATCCGCCCGTCTCGGCCTCCCAAAGTGCTAGAATTACAGGCGTGAGCCACTGCGCCCAGCCAAAAAAAAATTAATAGAGTTTTTTTTTTTTTTTTTCAGACAGAGTCTCACTCTGTTGCCTGGGCTAGAGTGCCATGGCGTCAGCCTAACTCACAGCAACCTCACACTCCTGGACTGAAGTGATCCTTCTGCCTCAGCCTCCCGAGCAGCTGGGACCACAGGCATGCGGCACCATGCCCAGCCAATTTTCTCCACATATATTTAGTTGGCCAATTAACCCCTCTCCATTATTAGTAGAGACGGGGTCTCGCTCTTGCTCGGGCTGGTTTCGAACTCCTGACCTTGAGCAATCTGCCCACCTCGGCCTCCCAGAGTGCCAGGATTACAGGCGTGAGCCACCGCGCCTGGCCAAAAAAATTAATAGACTTTTTAAGAGCAGTTTTAGATTTACTGAAAAATTGAGCAGAAAATACAGAGAGCTCCTATACACAGTCATGCACTGCAAAATGATATTTTGGTCAACAATGAACTGCTATACAATCAATGGTGGTCCCATAAAATTAGGCCTACTGTGTAGGCCTACTGTGTTTGTGTCCTAGTTTGTAACAAAAAAGTTTAAAAGGTAAAAAAAAGGAAAAAATTTAAAAAATAGAAGAAAGCTTATAGAGTATAAAGAAGGAGAATATTTTTGTAGAGCTATACAATGTGTTTGTATTTTAAGCTATTTAAGTGTTATTACAAAAGAGTCAAAAAGTCAAAAAAATGTAAGCTTATAAAAGAAAAAATAGTAAACTTAGGTTAACTTATTATTGAAGAAAGAAAAAATTTTAAATAAATTTAATGTCGCCTAAGTGTACAGTATTCATAAAGTCTACAGCAGTGTACAGCAATGTCCTAGACCTTCACATCCACTCATCACTCACTCACTGACTCACTCAGAGAAACTTCCAGTCCTGCAAGCTTCATTCATGGTAAGCACTCTATACATGTGTACCATTATAAAAAATCTTATATACTATATTTTTACTGTACTTTTTTTATGTTTAGATACACAAATACCATTGTGTTACAACTGCCTGCAGTATTCAGTACAGTAACATGCTGTTCAGGTTTCTAGCCTGGGAGCAATAGGCTATAGCATCTAGGTTTGTGTGAGTACACTCTATGATGTTTGCACAATGATAAAATCACTTAAGGACAAATTTCTCAGAACACATCCCTGTCATTAAGCAAGCATGACTATCCCCTCCACCACCGCTGCACACAGGGTCCTCTAGTACTTGTTTGTCCCTACTCTTTCCTACTCTGCTATACATAGAACCCAGTGTAAGCAGCAACAGTCTCCAGAAAGCGTTCCCAGAGGATGTGGTGGTTCCCAGATAAAGCAGAGTTTGTGCCTGGCAGTTATAGTTGTCTTGTGGACATGGAAGCAGAAGGGAGGGCTGGAGCAACGAAGGGATAAAAAAGTAGCAGGTCCAGGCACAATGGCACATACCTGTAGTCCCAGTGACTCCAGAGGCTGAGATGGGAGGATTGCTTGAACCCAGGAATTCAAGGCTTCAGTAAGCTATAATCCAGCCACTGCACTCCACACTCCAGCCTGGATGACAGAACGAGAGACAATGTGCTCATTAAGTGGGCTTATTTATGAGTGCGTGCAAAACATCACTTAGATCACTTAGGCCTCCCAGAAATACTTATTAAGAATTTTTCAGGAATCAGGAGTCCTGGACAAGCAGGTGGAATAAGAGCAAGGGAAATATGGGTGGGGAAAAGCATAGCAGTTCAGGAGTATGTGCTCTAGAATCAACCTGCCCAGGTCCCAGTCCTGGCTTTACCGCTTAACTGGCTCTGAGACACGGGCTCAACACTCTATGTTTCGGTTTCTGTGTCTGTAAAATGGAGGATATAATAGTTTCTACCTCATATAATTGTTGTGATAATTATGTGAGCTTAAAATATGTAAAACACTTAAAATAGTACTTGATGTACACAAACACTCAATAAAAAAGTATGATACCCACCCTGTGGAGTTGCTATGAAAATTTAAATTTAAAATTTAAAAAGATGATATAGGTAAAGCACTTAGAAGAGTTCCTGACATACTTGATAAGTGTTAGCTATTATTATGTCATATAATTAAGCTTTATATAATATCAGTACACACACACACACACACACACACACACACAGGAAGACTAACAAAAGGAGAAGAAACAATTATAAAATTTTTACATGGCAGAGTAAAAGCAAAACTGACTATAGTTATTTATGTAAATTGCTTGCCACTTATGCCTAATTACTATGAAGCACAATAACAATTATACATAGGATTAAGTGTGTCGGACTGACTTTGCTAACGGTTTGATTATAACGCTAACCTCTGTGTACGTATCCTCGGTGCTCACTGTCTGTTAATCTTGTTGTGTGATCATCTGCTAATGTAGTATAGCTGTCTGCTCTCTACATTAAAAAATTGGTGGGAGCACTGGCTTGCCACAGACTTTCTTTTCATGTTCCTCAAAACTTTTTTGCAGTCCCTTTTCTCCTCAAAATTTCTGTTGCATGTGATGTTCTTTCCATCTATTTTTTCAAAACCATTTAATTCAATCCATTTTTATAGAGTACTTACTATGTTCATGGTACTAACTAGATTAGGAGCTGGAGGGTATACAGAGATAATTAAGGCAGTCTGTAAAAGGGAGGAATGGGAAACCTTAATATGAAGCAGAAGAAAGTTGCTGTGAGACTTCGAGAAGTGCTGGTTGTGGCTTTTGAACTACTGCTTATTCAAGAATAAGTAATATTTTTAAAATAATAGCTTTGTTGAGTTATAATCCACATCCTATAAAATTCACCCTTTTAAGGTGTACAAATCAATGGTTTTTAGTAAATTCACAGACTTGTGCAACCCTCACCACAATCAATTTTAGAAAATTTTCGTTACCCCCAAAAGAAACCCCTTATCCATCAGCAGTCACTCCCCACCATTCCCCATCCCCTCATCCCCCAGCAACTGCTAGCCTACTCAGTTTCTATGGAATTGCTTATTCTGAATATTCATATAGATAGAATTATATAACTTATGGCCTTTTTCTGTCTGGTTTCTTTCATTTAGAATGTTATTTTCAAGGTTCATCCGTGTTGCAGTATGTATCAGTACTTATTTTCTTTTTACAGTTGAAAACTATTCTATTACAGACATACCACATTTTATTTAAACATTCATCAGTTGATAGACATTTAGGTTGTTTTTTCCTTTTGGCTATTATGAATAATGCTGCTATAACACTAATGTACAAGTATTTTTTGGACATGTTTTCAATTCTCATGAGTACATACCTAGGAATGGAATTGTTGGGTCATACAGTAGTAACTCCTTTTGAGAAATTGCCAGATTATTTTCCAAAGTGTCTGCACCATTTTACAATCCCACCAGCAATATGTGAGGGTTCTGATTTCCCCACATCCAACACTTGTTGTCTTTTTTTATTTTAGCTATTTTAGTGGGTGTGAATTTTTGTTGTGTTTTTTATTTGTACTTCTCTGATGACTAATGATGTTAAGCATCTTTTCATGTGCTTATTGGCCATTTGTATATCTTCTTTGGAGAGATATCTATTCTAGTTCTCTGCCCATTTTTTAATCAAATTGTTTGTTTTTCTGTTGTTGAGTTTTAGGAGTTTTCTATATATTCTGGATATTAACACTCTGTCAGATATATGCTTTGCAAATATTTTCTCCCATTCTGTGAGTTTTCTTTTCACTTTCTTGATGGTGTTTTCTGAAGCACAAAAATTTTTAATTTTGAAGAAGTCCAATTTGTCTATGTTTTCTTTTGTTGCTTGTGCTTTTAGTATCATATCAATAAAACCATTGCCTAACCCTATGTCCCAAAAATTCACACCTAACCTATGCTTCATTCTATGAGTTTTACATTTAGGTCTATGGTCCATTTTTAATTAGTTTTTGTACATAGTATGATGTAAGGATCCAACCTCATTCATTTGTATGTGGATATCCAGTTGTCCTAGCATCATTGATTGAAAATACTAAGACTAGGTAAGATTTAACAGAATAGAATGAGGAAAGGCTTAGAGGCATGAATGCATGGATGTCCAGGAATAGCAACTGGTTCAGCTTGACTAGAGAGGATTAGACAAGTAGGGATATTTAACGGGAAACAAGGCTGTAAAGGTAATGTAGGGTCAGGTTATAGAGGACCTTCAGTATCAAAAGTTGGAGAACTATGGAAGATAGTCCTCAGAAGGATGACATCAGAATTAGGCTTTCAGAAGAGTGATCTACACTTGATTGGAACAGGGTTAAGACTAATCAGAGAAGTCAGTTAGTAGAGCTTCTACAGTGGTCTAGGTTGGAGGCCACAGCTAAGACTGTGATAGTGAGAGTAGAAAAGAGGGAACTGGTATGTAAAAATATGATGGGGTACAATACACAAAAGTCGTGGTAACTGATTGGATGGTGAGAGCAGATTGGGAGAAACTTGGGAAAATAGTAGTTCCATTAATAAAACATAGTGAAGGAAGGAAGGAAGGAAGAGAGAGAGAGAGGAAGGAAGAAGGAAGGAAGGAAGGAAGGAAGGAAGGAAGGAAGGAAGGAAGGAAGGAAGGAAGGAAGGAAGGGCCAGGCACTGTGGCTCACACCTGTAATCCTAGCACTCTGGGAGGCCAAGGCAGGAGGATCACTCAAGGTCAGGAGTTCAAGACCAGCCTGAGCAAGAGTGAGACCCCATCTCTACTAAAAATAGAAAGAAATTATCTGGACAACTAAAAATATATAAAAAAAATTAGCCAGGCATGGTGGTGCATGCCTGTAGTCCCAGCTACTCAAGAGGCTGAGGCGGGAGGATCACTTGAGCCCAGGAGTTTGAGGTTGCTGTGAGCTAGGCTGACTCCACAGCACTCTAGCCTGGGCAACAGAGTGAGACTCTGTCTCAAAAAAAAAAAAAAAAAAAAAAAAAGAAGAAGAAGAAGAAAGAAAGAAAAAAGAATTAGTTAGATTCTGGATGTATTTTGAGCTGGAGCTGGCAGGATTTGAGGACAGACTGATTACAGGATTAGAGAGAAAGAAAGATGACCCTTGAGATTTTTGTCTGAGTAACTAGGAGGAACTGTCTTTTATTAGATGGAGAAGACTACATAAGGAACAGGCTTGGGTTGGTGGCAGCAAGGATCAGGAGTTCAGTTTTGGACATGTTAAGTTTGAGATGCCTACTAAACATGGAAGGGGGGATGTCAAGAATATAATTGGATATGCAAGTCTAGAGTTCAAGAAAAGGTCTGAGAATACTTGGGAGGGTCCAGGAAAGCATAAACCCTTTGAATGGCACCGAATGTAGGTAGTATCATCAGCAACTGTACATCCTCATGGGACGTGGGAAGCTTGTACCTTCATCTAGGAGGATACTGGTTTTACCATGTTCTGTCTGTAGAGGAGCCTCCACCTGTTAAACATTTATACCTTCCATGTTTCTTAGCGTTTTTCCTTCGGTCATATGACTGTCCCTAGGTGGCACCCATATAAATGCTTAAATTCTTTGCATCTTATCACAACACACACACTCACTTTGCTTTCTGCAATCTCTACTTTACCGCCCAGAAGGCTATCATGCCATTGTCTCATTAATCAAGCACAAGGTCCTCCTTCTTTGGTGCTCACTACAGGACATGCAGTCTTTTCATAATATAGGATATTTTCGATATGAGTAAGCCAGCCAGATGGTTCAGATGGGTCTGCAAATAACTCAAAGGTTAACAACACAAGTCAATTTATGGAAATGTTGTCCAAATAAGGCCTACAGTTTTGTCCCATGACAGGTGCTCAGTTAAATTTGATTCATCAATCAATTGGGCTACACCAGCACATACAAATCTTTACCTATTGTAGGATCATCCTGAAATGTACCAGATGTCCTAAAAATAAATGAATACATACATACATACATACTGTAGGATCTTCCAGGAAAGAAGAATTCTCTAGTGTCTCTATCCATCCCTCCCTGTGGCTCCAACTTAGAATCCTCTCACATGAAGAATCTTCATGCAGGCAAACTTCTCTCCTTTGTCACTTGATTTTTGTTTTGTTGTTTTGTTTTCTTTCCTGATAATGTCTGCTTTATGAAAAATGGAACTAGCCTCTGTCAGATCCGCTAATGTCCAAAGTCTTTGAAAGTTATTCCTAATGTCAAGATTAGGTTCCTTTCCCTGAGGCCAAGGGCCTGGCTGACTGCTCTTACATCAGTCTTTAAGGATTAGAAATTTATCTCCAAACCCATAATGGCTTTGGCAATCATGAGTTCATTTACATAATTTTGAATTTATTTTTGTGCTTTGCTTGTACTACCACCCCCAATAGAATAGTGCTTCTTTTCAGTTGACTTAAGTTTGCCTGTCAAGCTTTAAAAAGTAGGCCTTAGTTTTGCTAGATTTTGTAATCTGCTATGATTTTCTAAAACTCTATTACATCTCTTTCAGAATCCTTTTCATCTTCTCATATGACAGCCTCCCAGTTCGTTAACAGTGTTTTTCAAAACCTACTCACATTTTAGGTGTTGTGTGTGTTTTGCATGAAAAGAGTCAGCCAAGCCTTTTTGGCCTCTGACAAGAGACTAAACTTTCTTGGTCTGTTTCATTTCCAGTTTCCTTTCTGGTGATGTACAGCATCTTATTGGCCTTCAGAATTTCAGGGGCACAACAACTTTCATGGAATGATACATAATGATTCCTATGTTACTTTCTTACATTATAATTGATAAAGAATGATAATAGATAACACATTTTGATTAATTTTCAAATGCCTATACTGAAGTAGTTCTCCAAATCTCTAACACTGCAGATCCTGTATGTATACATGTACTTCACTTTCCATTTCTATATAGTTACAGATTTGCAAAAGATGCAAAAAAAATGTACAGGGTACATGTTCCATGTAGCCTGGCCCCACCCTCCCTCAGTGTTAACATCTTACAACCACAGTACATTATCATAAAGCTTATTCAGACTTCACCATTTTTACATACACTGGTAGGTACTTATATTTGAGTGTGCATGCATATGCGTGTAGCTTGATGCAATTTTGCCACTTGTGTAACCATGACCACAGTCATAAAGACACTTAACTCCACCATCTCCCCACGACTTTCTCATGTTGCTCTTTATAGCCCACCCATCCCCTATCCCAAATCCCTAGCAACCACTAATCTGTTCTCCAGCTCTACATTATTTCACTACTGTTATACAAATAGAATCATGCAGCATGTATTCTTTGGAGATTGACTTTAATCACTCAATATAATTTCCTTGAGGTTCATTCAATTTGTTGCATTTATCAATAGTTCCTTCCTGTTTTTTTTGTTTGTTTGTTTCAGCCTCCATAATTATATGAGGTTCTTTTCTTTCTATTGCTGTGTAATATTTCATGGTGTGGATGTACCACAGTTTTTTTAAACATTCACCCACTGAAGAACATTTGGGGCTATTATGAATAAAGCATACAAGTATGAGCATCTGAGTACAAATTTCTTTTTTTTTTAATTAAAAAGAATTTATTTTTAGATCTTTGCAGTGACTTGGAACCAAGCACAAAATTCTCTGGGATAAATGCCCAAGAGTGCAACTGCTAAGTCATGTGGCAAACCTATTTTTAGTTTTAAAAGAAACAGCCAAACCATTTTCCAGAATCAAATTATATATTTTGGGAATTTAACGGTGACTCAATCCCTAGAAAGATATTCCACTGTTTGCCTCTTCCTGATTAGAGAACTGTCTTTCTAAAATCCCATGGAGTAAGATGAACCTGGATTTAAATCTGCTTCCCTCATTTATTAGCTGGGTGAGATTGAACATATATTTAACTTTTCTTGAGTCTCAGATTCTCTATTTGCAAAAGAGATAATAATGCCTGAGACAGTAAGGATTTAACAAGATCAGTATGTAAAATACTGAAAGAAGAACATCTGGTACACAATCATGAGTTAATGCTAGCTCTTTCCCCACCCCATGGCAAAATAATAATCAAACATTACTCTCAATTTTTATGGTATGGGAAATTTTAACGAACTTTAAAAATTCAAGGAAATCATACTACTTTTATTCATTTTTTTTTACTAAATAAGTTATTTTAGTAGGTTTTTATGCATAATGTTTCCTTGGTGAAATTAATTTCCCTTTCTCCCTATCAATTGTATTTGCTGAAATAATCCTTACAACTCTTGGAAGCAGAAACAAGTTAGTGTCTCTCCATTATACTCTGTGGTTTTTTTTTTTTCCCCTTCTAGGTCAGTGAACAATTTCCTGATGACTGGTCCAAAGGTAAGAAAAAATTCCTTTGATTAATAAGGATTTCACTAAGCATGTTGACCAAAGACTATACATGTCTATTTCTTTTCATCATGTACATGTCTTTTATTATGCTATAAACATTATAGATAGGAAAACTGAGGCCCAGAGATGGTTAGGGACACACCTAAAATCACACAGCAAACTAATGTCGGTGCCAAGAACTCAAGAGCACTGATTCTAAATTTATGGCCAGAATTTCCAGAGCCATAAAAGTCAACAGCCTTTGGGCCAGGCATACAGTGGCTGTCACCTGTAATCCTAGCACTCTGGGAGGCCAAGGTGGGAGGATTGCTTGAGTTCAGCTCAAGCTGACCAGCTTGGGCAAAAGTGAGACCCCTATCTCTATTAAAAATAGAAAAAAATTAGTCGGGCATGGTGGTGTGCACCTGTATTCCCAGCTACTCAGGAGGCTAAGGCAGGAGGATCCTCTGAGCCCAGGAGTTTGAGGTTCTGGAGAGCTATAACATGCCACTGTGCTCTTCCTAGGGCAACAGAGCAAGACTCTGTCTTGAGGGGAGAAAAAAGTCAACAACCTTTCACGGGTGTTAGGCTGTAAAGTTACATATCCTCAGTGCCATAGTGGGATGCAATATCCCATCTTTAAACTGCTGGAATTGTATTACATGACCTGTACATGGAAGGGCATTGCTAGCTCCAAAATATTATTTTATAAGATTGTAACGGAATGAAAATAGATGAAATTTCATGAATTATGTGATTTGGGCTCATTTTGTAGAGGCAGTAGAATGAATAAAGGATAGTGGGGACTAAAACTGTGTTTCACTCCTAGTTCTGCCATTTGCTAGCTGTGGGACCTTGTACAAATGACCTCTCTGAGCCTCAGTTTCCTAGTCTATAAAATGGTACCTGTTTTACAAGGTTATTTGTGATGCTAAATGAGACAGCATACTTAAAGTGCTCACTCCGCCATTATTTTAGAGGGATGGGAAAGTGGGCAGGAAGAGAGGTACTTGACCAGGTTAGAAAAAATGCCTCCTAAGTTCAGTCTGAATTTTGACCCCTGTGTCCCTGCAGGCTTACCTGATCTACTCCAGCAGCGTGGCAGCTGGTGCTCAGAATGGTATTGAAGAATGCAAATATCAGTTTGCCTGGGACCGCTGGAACTGCCCTGAGAGAGCCCTGCAGCTGTCTAGCCATGGAGGGCTTCGCAGTGGTAAGGAAAGCCTTGGCTACAGCTCCCTGGACCCCCTGGTGACAGATTAGAGCCCTGGCGATGGCCCTCTGACTCCCTAACACCCTTATTCTTCACCTGCTCTCTTCTCTCAGGTCATCTCCCTCCCTGGAAGATCTTCTCCTTTCCTTTTCCACCTCTTCTTTAGTACCTATAGAAGTTTTTTTCTTTCTTCCCTAACACTGTCATCACTGCTCAACAAATGGGCCTTGCCTCACCCTCAATCCCATACCATCCTTGGCCTTCCATTTGGCTAAGGGTTCCTTCACAATATAACATGAGGAGGTAGGTAGGGGGTCATAATTACTACACACCTCTTAGCCCCTTCCTTCAGCAGGCTCAGCAGAGGTACTTGGCAAGTGGAAACTGACTTGAAGACCAGACTCCCATGGAGAAGACAGAGTGGCCATGCCAAAAAAAAATGAAAGAACTGCCAGTCAGAGGTTCTTTTCAAGACTAACTACACATGCCTCTTAGACTTCAATGTTCCAGGAGGAACTAGGGATGGGTTCTTTATAAGCTAGCCTTCAAATTCATCTTCTTCCCCATTTCTTCCTCAGGCTCTTTTCCATCTAAATCCTTTACAATCACGTGTGTCAACAATAACCTAGCCACCTAGTCATAAAATGTGTGGCCTGCAAAGACAGGAAGGGAGAGGAAGGAGTAAGGCTAAGGCTAAGGCTAAGGCTAAGGGATGGAGCAGACCCTGGAAAAGGGTAAGGCACATTTTAAAGATGGGGGAATAGGATGGAGCTGGAAAAGGAAAGTGTAATCATGGTATTAAAGGAAAGTAGCATGACAGGCATTTCTTCAGGCTGCAACCCCTCCAACTTCTGGATTTTTGGTTCCTGACAGCTAATCGGGAGACAGCATTTGTACATGCCATAAGTTCTGCTGGAGTCATGTACACCCTGACTAGAAACTGCAGCCTTGGGGATTTTGATAACTGTGGCTGTGATGACTCTCGCAACGGGCAACTGGGTGAGTAGCAATGTGGGGATGGGTAGCACAAGTCAGTTAAGTTCATTTAAAGAATGAAAAGTTTGATGGGTAGCTTGGTGGGGTGAAGAAAAGTTGCATCCTTCTAAATATGAGTAAAATCATGCTGAAGATGGGTGAACCAGTTTGAATCCAAACCCTACAGTGACAAACCAGACTAAATGTAGCTTGGGAACGTCTTCTTCCATTGAGTGATTTCCTTAATTTAAACATAATAATAATAATAATGATAATAACAATAAAGGAACACCACTCTGCGGAATCAATCCTCTGTTCCTTCTCTCAAACACAGGGGAAACGTCCTTTCATGTTGCCCAGGCGGGTCTGCTTTCCACTCTTTACCTCCACTGCCGTCTCCAATCCTCTGTGCCCTCCCGATCAACTTCCACCTTGGTTGTTCCATGTTATTTCAATTGCGCCGGTGTCTCCCTCTCAATGAATGCTCCATGCCATTTTGTCCCGTCTGGACCTCAATCACCGGCAGGGCACATACACCCTCTGCCCAGTGGGTAGAGCACTGTATGCGGAGAAGCGCCCTCGCACCTTGCAGAGAATCCATTAGGCAACTACTTACGTCATGGAGCCTTGAGCAGGGGGTTGGCTGAGGCTGGAAGTGGAGCGCAAAAGTGGCAAAAACAAATCTAGATTGAAACTAATCCGGATACAGGGCACTCGCCCAACTTTAATCCTCACCTATACCGGACCCCCCCCCCACAACCCAATTAGGAACAGCAGACCAGGAGGCTCCGCACCCGCCTGCTCAATGACCTTTCCTCTCTCCGCCCTTTTCCAGGGGGCCAAGGCTGGCTGTGGGGAGGCTGCAGTGACAATGTGGGCTTCGGAGAGGCAATTTCCAAGCAGTTCGTCGATGCTCTGGAAACAGGACAGGATGCACGGGCAGCCATGAACCTTCACAATAACGAGGCTGGCCGCAAGGTGAGTCCTGCAGCCCCTGGGATCAGGCAGCCGGCTCCATTCAGTACCAGCCCCAGGTGCGGACAACTCCTAAATTCATTTAACAGATGGGGAAAATGAGGTAACCAAGCGGGCTGGCCAAGTAGACTAGCTAGATGCCTCACAAGTCCTCACGGGCAGAGGCTCCTTGCCACACGCTTAATCCTGCGCCTCACTCCTAGCTCTTTCCCCAGGCGGTGAAGGGCACCATGAAACGCACGTGCAAGTGCCACGGCGTGTCTGGCAGCTGCACCACGCAGACCTGCTGGCTGCAGCTGCCCGAGTTCCGCGAGGTGGGCGCGCACCTGAAGGAAAAATACCACGTAGCACTCAAGGTGGACCTCCTGCAGGGTGCTGGCAACAGCGCGGCGGGCCGCGGCGCCATCGCTGACACCTTCCGCTCCATCTCCACTCGGGAGTTGGTGCACCTGGAGGACTCCCCGGACTACTGCCTGGAGAACAAAACTCTGGGGCTGCTGGGCACCGAAGGCCGAGAGTGCCTACGGCGCGGACGGGCCCTCGGCCGCTGGGAGCGCCGCAGCTGCCGCCGCCTCTGCGGGGACTGCGGGCTGGCGGTGGAGGAGCGCCGCGCGGAGACAGTGTCCAGCTGCAACTGCAAGTTCCACTGGTGCTGCGCTGTCCGCTGCGAGCAGTGCCGCCGGCGGGTCACCAAGTACTTCTGTAGCCGCGCGGAGCGGCCGCGGGGAGGCGCTGCGCACAAACCCGGGAGAAAACCCTAAGGGTCTCCTCTCCTGCCTCCTTTCCCCATTTGTTCTTGGCTTCTTTTAGAGACCCCAGTAATAGAGGAACCTAGGACATGGGGACCCCGCATTCCCAAGCCCAGGGATCCTGAGAGTGAGAGACTCTGCAATCTCTCCAGAGCTGGCCACTTCCAACCTGTTTTCCCCAATTCCTCCGCGCTCTGTCTGAATCTTCCTCACAGCCACACTTAGGTCTGAGAACTCTGTTCTAAGATTTTGTGCTATGGACCTTTCTTGGACTAGGATGAAAATAGGTGTTCCTCCTCCCCCCTCCTAGATGCCCTAAAGCCTGAGCTTAGCCTATCACGCCTCAGGAACTGAAGAACACTTCTCAGACAGGAGGGCCCAGATAAAGCCACACTTTTCACCTTTGCCCATTGTCTGCTACCAGGTCTCACTATAGCTGCATCTCTCTTTTGCAGAGCTCCTCTTGTGTTTCTGATTCCCTGCTAACTGTTAACATGGACTCCCCAGGAATCTCTAATGCTTTCTCTTTCTTCTCCCTTTCCCTTCTTTCCCTGAAGAGAAACTAAGAAAACTGGCCTAGGAAAAAGCATGTTTTGGCGGTTTGTTCCTAAAGGCAGAGCTTGAAGATGGGAAGAGGGAATCCTAGAGTGCTGACTTGCTGAATACACCAAGGGTGCTACTCACCCTTGTGATATCACATCACTAATGGATTTTACCATTGGGGCAATGACCTTCATAGACAATCACCCAAGGGACTCCAGACACATATCCGGAAGGCCTAGGATATATATGACCGATGGTCATTTCCTACCCTTTAAAGTTTTACCTTCTCCTTGCTCCTATTTCCTCCTAGCAACCAACTTTACCACTTCTCCTTCCCCAAAGGCTCCTTTGTTCCTGAGTCAAGAGTGAGGTAAATAAAGTCAATTTCCCATTCAGACCCTGGTCTAGAGGCAGGTCATAAGAGGAGAAACTGGGAGCCTTCTTTTTCACTAACTTTGCTCTCAAGCAGGCAGGATTCAGGGCATTGGATATCTTCCTTCAATGAATAAACTTCCTGCAATGAAACTGTTGCTAATAGGAAGTCCAGCACCTTGAACTTTAATTTATTGCAGTTATTGTGATATGTTCCCTTTTTTCCAGGCACTGAACTTATTCTTGAGGATACTGGGAGTGGGGTGGGGTAGAGGATATAACCTCTATGCTCTCTCCTCCCTCCCACCTTGGCAGGATATCGACCTTCCTAGATCTTTGCTTCTCTGATGGCCTAAGATTGACTGAGGCTAATCTGCCAAGGATTAGTAAATCATCTACATAAATCTTCCACTAATACATTTGCTTAGTAGCTAAGAGCTTGCTGCTTGTGCTGCTTGAATCTTCTGGTTTTATTGTCAGAGAGAAGCAGTACAGCAGAGAATTGATTATAAAATAGGGCAAGCCCTTGGGGAGGGAACAATCATTCCCTAACAACTTTTTGGAACCCAAGGAACTTCCCAGCCAGATCCCTTGCTGTAGGCCAGTCCCAGTTCTGGGCACTGGGCAGCTCTCCTGAAGCAGAACTGGTCAGATGCTAGACAACCTCAACCTTCCTCTCCCAAAGTAGGAGAAAGCACCAGAGGTGTGGCTCCAAGTAGTTAACAAAAGCCAAGACTCTAGGGGCTGACCTATAAGAGTGGAAGTTCTCCCATATTCCAAACTGAGGCAGTGGCCAGGTCAGACCCCAACCCCCTAGTCTCACCCTTATATATCTTCTGGTCCTACTAACACTGAGGAGAGAAGTTCTCTTTCCTGACCAGGGGATACACTTCCCTTCAGGGTCTCTGAGTGCTTCATTTCCATCTCTACTAGCAAACGGCCCTTTGCTCCTTCCTTCAGCTTTTATCTGGGCCTCCTGAATCTCCCAACTCACCTTATTCCTTAATCAAGCAGCAGCATATACTAACCTAGCTGTCCCACTTGGCAGAATTACTCGATAGTGCACAGGAAGAAAGTCTGGGAAGGCAGCTAGAAAATATAAAAGTACAATGTTGTAAAGCTACGTTCTCCAGGAGGTCTCTCAGCATAAATGTGGAAGAACCATTATGCTTCATATTTGATAAACTCCAGGTCAGTATTCTAAAAATGTCATGTTGCCAGAAAGTTCTTTCATAGGTTATTGTTTTATATCCCCAAATGGATATGATTGATACTAGATTCATTTGAGTTTTATAAAGAAAACATTACTGAGCTACCTTAGATCTGTATTGCTTTTTTCAGCCTCTGGTATTATCCATTCACACGTTTGTTCAGTCAGCAAACACCAGAGTGAGAAAGCGGTGAACAATACACCGACAGCCCCACATTCATGGAGTTTAGGGGCTCATACTCAATTGCCAGGGCTGTGTTCACCTTTATAAAGTGGACAACTCCAGAACTGTTGCTTGGGAAGACACCTCTGAGGTCAGCTAGTCAAATCTTTTGTTTTACAGATTTAAACGATGCTGAGAAAGATGACTGGCTTGTTCCACCAACTAGTGAGTTACTGTGGGCTGAGTACTGGCGCACGGGTCCCCTGCTCCTCTTGTGTGCTCTTCAGGAGCCCATCTGTCTCAGCCAGAGGGCAGAAGCAGAGGGAGGTCCTGAGAAGTGACAAGGACACTGGTTGGGGTGGGCAAAACACTGATTCCTTCCTGTCCCTGGCCTGTGAGCATACACACAGGCAGGGCTTTCTTTTCTTGAAAAGAATCCCAGCCTCGACTGGCCTTAGCAGCAGGTTAAGGCAAAGACAGAGACAGGGTCATCCACGGCGCTGGTGGTGCTGGTGGTGGTGGGAGGGGAGGGCAGGCCAGGGCACTTGCCTATTGTGGGTCTGGATTGGATGCTTCCACTCATTCATTTCCTTTTAATTAACCCGCATTCCTGGAGGAGAAATATTTATGTTGGCTCCCATAGAGGCAATCCTCAGACTGGAAAGAAGGGGGAAGAAAGCCTGTCTTAGCAAAACAATATCTCTAAAGAGCTCAAGAAGAGAAAATAGGGGAACAAAATGCCATTAAAATAGCCTTCTACCCCCACTGGAGTCAATGAAAACTTCATTTCACATGCTAATCCGCCACTCCGCCCCCTTCTCTTCTCACAACACCTTTTCCGAAAGTGTTTGGGAAAAGTCTTCGCAGTCAGTACACAGCTCCCTGCAGCTCAGACTTCTCCTTGTGTTAGTTCAGGGCCCCAAGTGGGGCTCTCGCTCCAGCAGCGGCTTTTTTCTCCCCCCCTTTAATTTAAACAAAGACTTCGGAGTTCATCAACCTCCCACTGAAATTCACAGCTGCTGAACAAACTAATCCCCTCTCCCGGCCTTTCTTCCCCTCAATGGGCTCTTGGCTTCAAAGACACTTTGGGAAAGGACTTTGCTGGGGCTCACACTGCTTCATCAATAGAAGTTAGTGCAAGTATTATCTGAAGAGCAAGTGGCTTTACAAACAAATACTGCCTAACAATCCCTCCCTCCCAAACACACACATCTAGCCTGCAGACATGATGGGATCTACAACAGGATTAGGGCTAGTACCCTCTGGCTTCACACCCAGTCCCTTTGTGCAGCTGAGCTCAGCCCTAAAGTGGTGTGGGGAAAACCCTGGAGCTGAACATCAGGCACGGATGAAGATACACACACACACACTCAGCAGAGTGGCCACAAATGCTGCAAGGAGAGCCTTGCAGCTTAATTCAGTGGAACTGAACACTTTCCTTTCTTTAACTGTCTTGACTTCTTATCTCCCCCCAAAGCTTCTCCCCTGCCTTATTAGGGTGCAGGAAGCAAGAACAAAGAGGATTAGAAAGATAGGTAATGGCAAAATAGGACCCAGAGGAGACAATGATTGGGAGATGACTGAGGAAACCAAATCAAAGTGGCTTTATTGCACCATCAAGTATATCTGTGAATCAAATGTGATGCATCAAATGAAAATACAACCAGAGAAAGTAGCCCTGAGACATATGGTGGCTGAGGGGGAGAAGCTCCCCAGCCCTTGAGGAGCAGTGCTGGAAAAGAAGCCTTCATTAATATGGTTCCTATTCCAGAACTGGGCTTATAATCACAGAATGAATAGTCTAGAGCCTTGGGTCAGGGCTCAAACATAAGTGGAGTCAAGGGCCATTCCCCATAGCCTCTGGTCCCTCTGCTCCTCTCTAATAGCCTAAGACAGCTTTCAACAAGGCAGTTTACCCCTTTTACCTTCCACCTAACCTAGCCCACCCTTAATAATGCTGGGACATGAGAAGTTTTGTTTAAAAAGGGCCAAAGTTTCCTCTCTTGGTTCTGCTCAGCACCCATCCCTCCCATCTATGACTTGTTCAAAGAGTGAACAGCAGTCAATTCTACCCAAGCCCCTGGGCCACAGAGAAATATGGACCTGAAAATATGAAATCAGAGGCAGGAAGAAGGTAAGGTCCGGCTCATAAACCATAGAAGGGAAAAACAAAAGACCCACAAGGTGGGTTACAGCAGAGGTAGACTTGGAAATAATGATCCAGTTCACTCTGTCACAGGCCACTTAAACAGAATATCTCAGGGGGAGAAGATATTCTACCCCAGGTCCTGTCAGAGTACAGTGTTAGGGAAAGTGAAGAACTGACTCTGTGCTCTGCCTCTGGGGCTGAGAGAGTCTTGGGTAGATCCTAGAAAGCCAGGCATAAAGGGGAAAAAACAGGCACTCAACTGGTTTGGAGCTAAGCCTACAGTATCACATACCTGCCAGCAAGGGAAGAGGATTGGGAAAAACAATAGAATCTGTTCCAAAATTCCCCCTTTCTGCAGGGAAGAGTTAAGTAACAGGAGAAGTGGCCTCTTGGCAAGAGGGGCTGGCTGGTTTAGATCTGCAGCTTGTGTGCGATGGTGAGGACGGCCTTCAGGATGGGCATGAAGCTGGACACTTCACTGAAACTGCTGCAGCTTGCCACCTGCGCATGTACTGTGAGGCCCTGCTCAAACCTTCTTGTGTCCACACATCGGGCAACCTCATGGAGCCCAGCCAGGACATGAGGCGAGAGCTATGGAGAGATTGACCCTTGGGTTAGTGAGCCCATATCAGCTTCTACCCTGGCAGCATAGAAGGGATAAGAGAGGATTCAAGTTCTGGAGCCTAGTTCAGAAAAGATGTATGCATTTTGTGGGGACCCAGGTTGATGAGACCTTTGGGAAGAAAAGACACTGGGCTTCCTTTGGCCATGGGTGATGGCAGAAGGCCAAGAGGCAGACGGAACACAACTAGCTGTACTTACTGTCCCCTCGCAGATCTTCTCATACAGATATTCTAGACGCTGGGCTGCCTCATCCAGCTTCCTTTTCGTCTTCTGCAAGGACAGAAATGGATTTTTTTTTTTTGAAACAGGATCTCCATCTGTTGCCCAAGCTAGTGTGCGGTGGCATCATCATAGCTCACTGCAACCTTAAACTCCTGGGCTCAAGTGAACGTCCTGCCTCAGCCTCCTGAATAGCTAGGACTATAGGCACACACCATTATGCTTGGCTTTTGTAGAGATGGGGTCTCACTATTGTCCAGGCTGGTCTCAAACTCCTGGCCTCAATCAATCCTCCTGCCTCAGCCTCCTAAAATACTAGGATTACAGGCGTGCGCTACCATACCCAGCCTCAAGAAATGGATTCTGACCCCAGCCCCTAAGTCTAACACTATATAGGGTTATAAAGAATCACAATATATTAGAGCTAGATTGGCTTAATGCCACTTGCTCCATTTCACAGTGGAGGAAATGGAGGTCCAACGAGGGTAAGTGACTTGCTCAAGATGACACAGCCAGCAAATGAAAGGCAGGTTTCCTTACTCCTGGCTAAACCCTTCTTCTAGGACTTCCTGCTGCCTTTAAGTTTTGATGCTGTTGGGTCCTGCTACTGAGGAGCCAGACTTCAGACCAGAATCCAAGTCCCTCCCCTATTCCTCATGGGCATAAATATAAGATACAGACAGCATGTTAAGGGACAGTAAGAAAAGAGTCACACAAGGAACTGGTCTACAGCTGGAACTAGCTAGTTCTAGTCCTGGAACCAGTGAGGGGTGTGAGGAGGGCATTGTGGGGAAAGTTCAGACTCACTAAGTCAGTTGCAGACAAGGAACAGCACTGGAGAAGTGTCTCAAAGCTGGTCTTCAAGGACTGATGCTCTGGGGGCAGCTCTTTCCTTTCCATCCTCTCTGGTGGCAATTGCTGAAGTTGCTGATAAACAGGCAGGAGAAAGACAGACAGGCAAGCTCTCCTCATGGCTTCTCTAAGGACTAGTCCTCAGAGATTCAGAATCACACTGTTCCCATTAGGGCACAGCAGAGTTGGGGAGAAGAGCACCCTCCCCTCTTCTCTGCAGTAAGGATACCTGGTACCCAATCCAGTTTCTCTTAGCTCAGAGACTGCCTCTACTTTGAGGAATGAGGCCCATCTACCATGCCCCCCACTCTTTCATACCCAAGGAGGGCTGGAAGGTTTCCCAGGGGAGAGTAACACATTGCCCCCGTCACCTGCAGCCTGAGTTCTCCTGGGGCTCCTGGGGGAGCATGACTCATACTGGAGACAGGGGGCTGTGAGGAAAGGATCCTTTGTGGTTCAGGGCTAAGGCTCATAACTGGAGCAGTAATTGGTGCTGGGGGCATACACGTCTCTGGCAGCTAAAGACAGAGAAAGAAAGGCACGTGAGTCTAAGCTAAGAGACTCCATAGGCCCTGATTCTGGGGAGTGGTGGAAATTATAGTGAACAAGGAGACAGAAAGGCCGGGCGCAGTGGCTCACGCCTGTAATCCTAGCACTCTGGGAGGCCGAGGCGGGTGGATCGCTCAAGGTCAGGAGTTCAAGACCAGCCTGAGCAAGAGC
>CAUYRT010008405.1:0-13457 GCA_963574885.1 Lepilemur ruficaudatus | reverse complement strand
CTTTTTTATAGAATGTCTTTTGTTCTTTTGGGTAAATGCCCAGTAATGGGATTGCTGGATCAAATGGTAGATCCACTTGAATCTCTTTAAGGTATCTTCATATTGCTTTCCACAGAGGTTGCACTAGTTTGCCGTCCCACCGGCAGTGTAGGAGTGTTCCTATCTCTCTGCATCCACGCCAACATTTATTGTTTTGTGACTTTTTGATAAAGGCCATTCTCACTGAAGATAAGTGATATCTCATTGCAATTTTGATTTGCATTTCCCTGATGATTAGAGATGTTGGGCATCTCTTCATATGTTTGTTGGCCATTATTCTGTCTTCTTTTGAAAAGTTTCTGTTCATGTCCTTAACATCATTTTCAGTAAGTAACAAAAATTGGATGATCAAAATAAGGAATTATAACCAAAATAAAACATTTATGAGAAATCATTTAAAATTTTTTTTTTTTGGTGGTTATTGCATTTTTTTTTTCTTCCGAAAATTTTATTCGGGGAAAACTATGAAACATTTACAGTACAATGTTTACAGTCACAATTTGTAGTGAGCTGATTTCCCAAAATATATTACCACTCAAGTTGACTTATAATAAAAAAAATTAGTGAAATTGAAAACAGGTCCTGAATCTAGAATGGGTTTGCATATAAAAAAGTTAACATTTATATTCAAAAACATTGGCGTGTTGGCTTTGAAAATGGCAAAATCAGACTTAATGCTAATATTAACCTTCAACATTCTGTGAATACAAATATATATTACTAACTAGTGAAAGGATGATGATTTAACATTTTGAACTTTTCTAGCAATAACAAATTAATTCAATCAACAGTATTTATTGAGAACCTAGTGCGCACTAGACACAATTCTAAGCAATGAGGACAGAATGAGAGACATGGTCCCTGCTCACATGACCTTACATTATACTAGCAGTAGGAAGACAGTCAACAAGCAAACACATGTGTAAACAATGCCTCTTTGTCAACTGTCCTCTGAGCAGTGAGGTGTCAATCATTTCAGGATCTGTGAGAAGAACCTTCTAGGCAAAAGGCCAAAGTAGAGCCCTATGAGGGAATAAGGGGGGTTTTGAAAAACAGAAAGAAAGGCAGGATTGCTGGAGCAGAGCAAGTGTTGGAGGGGGTTAGATGGAGGCTTTAGGGTTAGGTTAGAGCTGATTGCTTGTGGGCTATAAAAGAGAATTTGGGTTTATTTTTTGTGTGTGATGAGAATTCATCAGTGTGTCTTAAGCAATGGAGTGACACAATTTTATTTGTATTTTTGTGAAATCATTCTGACTTTGGAATGGCCCTGAAAAATTTGAGTAAATTCAATAGACACTCAAGCATTAATTATTGCCCTGAGCTAAAGAGGAGGCAGCAAGAGAGCATACAGTATAGCAGGGAGAATGTAAGTTTGGGAGTCTGGTAGATCTGTATTCAAACTCCAGCTCTGTTTCTTTCTAACTGGAAATCATCCTTGGAGTCCCAGTTCCCCTATTTGTAAAAGGAGATAATAAAACTTAGTTTGCAGGGCTATTTTTAGGATTGGATGACTCATGTTCAGTGGCTGACACAGGGCTGGCACTCCATATTTTGTGATAGAAATGAATGTGGGGTATGGCACCGTGATGTAAATTATGCTGGCTTTTCTCCAATCCTATTTGTTGGTGACACTAGAAAAACTTAGAAATAAACTCTGACCTGTCTTAAACAGAAAAATAACTGTTTTATTGGCCATTTAGCTTCAAAGGGAGTTAGATAGGAGAGCTGCTTAGGCCGTGAGACTGGAATGTTTCTTTCTAATTTCTCCCTGTTTTTTTTCCTCATTGTCTTGAAATTACATACCTCAGGCATACTTGTTTTTGACTCCAGATCACACAGAGCACCCTTAGATAGCACCCGGGGCTGACTGGAGTACATTTGTGCAGTGTGTGCATGTATACTTAATGCTCCCCCTCTTTGCTTTAGCAGTGACTCAAGAACAAGGCACAGGAGAAGACCAAGGTCATCCAACTTGTTTAACAGGCTTTTTAAGACAAGGAGATTCGGATGGAGCTCAGAGGCAGCAGGGGCATATCATAGAAAACTGTTATGTTGGGAAATTTTATTCCCTTGAGGCAACTGCTAGATGCACGGTTTGATACGCCGGGGCTACTTGCTTAGAGGGCTTGCAACAAGGACAGGGAGTTCCAGAAATATCCTTCCATATTGCATTTTTAGGATTTTGTTTAAGGTGAAAAACATAGGACAAGGAGGAGGATACCTGGAGGGAGATAAGGATTGAGATACAGAAGTAAGGAGGTTGCCTTTGTTTCTCTTCGGTGAGTGATTAAGTCTGTGTGCAGTGCTATTCCCATTTTCCCCACAATATGACATGCCCCTAAATTCTAAGACCCAGGTGATCTTCCCAGCTTCCCATATACAAGAGGCATCTTTGGATATTACTATCAAGCAGGTATCTGAAGAAATCCCACTGTATATGTTACTATTATTGCTTATTTATGACTCTCAGTTCACAGGCTTGGGAATGCAATAAATATTACTGTCTTAATTTATGTCTCTGAGTCCGATTCTGCTTACCTGATGGAAAACTTAAACTTAGGTCTTTTTGATGTTGTCACCCTCAAGAGTGAGTCACAATTCCTAGGTGTTCATACTTACTGCAAAGTATGAACATAGGGCAGTCTTATGTCTGATCTTTGGGCCTACAGGCTGACTTGGCCGTACGAACCTAGAAGTAGTTGTTCCTATCCTTACAGCTTCTTTAGGTCTACTCTAACAGCCTTCTGTTGCTTCCTTGCAACCCTTGGGACCCAAGAATCTTAAGCAAGGCTACCTGTGATTCAGTCTGCCTAGGAGCCCCATGAAGCCATCTCCTTCCTTGGGTCTTGCTACCTTCCCAATGATACTATTGGGAAGTAGAGCCCAGTGCTTTTCTAGTCTCAGGACCCTAGCCTGGCGGTGGGGAGTAGGAGGGAGTTGGTAGCTTGGGTTGGCTCTCACTCTCTCTATGTCCCCTTTATCTACTGGCCTAAAAACTTTCTGACCTTCCACATTGCTACCTGGGGCAATGACTCAGCACCTGCCTTCAGCTTCAATGGGAGAGAAGGGAAAAGGGAAAAAGCAGGGAGAGAAAAGCGTAGGTTGCTGTCTCAAATATCATATAGACAAAACTGGAAAAAAGACTTCTAAGGCTGCTCTTAAAGAATGGAAATCTAAGATGAGATAGAGATGCAGATGAATATGTTGAAACCAAAAGAACAGTTTTCTTGTTGTGCCAGAATCATGCTGGCTTCCTAGGGAAAACATACTCTGATTCAGCCTGAGAAACAATTGTGTCTTAGGCAGCAAGTCACAGAATTGGCAGCGAAGAGTTGCTTTGGATAAGCCAATGCCATGACGTGGTGATTTAAAAACTTCTCTACTTACTAGTAGGAGGCACTAGGATCGAAGTAGTACCTAGAAGAGCAGAGCTCCCAAAGGTAACATGGCCTTTTAGTGCTTCTCTCCATACTTAAACAGCTCGGTCCTCTCTTTTGTTTCTACTTTTATTCTTTTCTTTTTCATGTTTCGGGTTTGGAGGAAACTCCTGTGAATCTTATCAGGCACTCCATGTCTTATTTCACATATACACTTAGATTCAGCATCCAGAAAGTGCCAGTGTGGCTAGGTGGGCTAAACATGTCTCCCAGCCCTGGGAGACATAGGTATACATCCCTTGCTACACTTAATTCAACTGGTGGTCTTTAGCACATTGCTTATGCTATTTAAGGCTGTTTTCCTGTTTGTAAAATAGAAATGAATAATATCTACTTCATCATTTTGTTCTGAGGATCAAATGAAATAATATGATTAAAGGTGGTTTGTAAAATATCAAGTTTTTGACAGGTAGGATTAGAATGGTTTGACTCACTCTAATCTGAGTGGCATGAGAATAGATAGTTTGAGAATAGGTAGCAACCTTCTGAGGTTTCACCAAAATTATATGTTATTTAATGTAACATTTCCAGGAAAGAATGAACTAAACAAGAGCTAAATTTTAGGCAAAGCAGAGAATTCATATTTATCCATTCACATATGCATATCTCCATCTAACAAATATTTATTAAGCTTTGCTCAGTGATATGCTTTGTACTGGAGCTGTCGGGATTCTTGGGTCAGACACCGTACCTTGTTCACTTCTGCATTATATTGGCACACATTTTACCGATAGAGCATTAAAGGCTAACAAGTATTTGTTGAATTTAATTGATCAAAGAAATACAGTCCAGGTAGACTTACCATTTTTGTGCATATATATAAACCCTTAGACTTTGATATTAAAGCCAAATCACCAAGCCAACTTTCCCTCCTCTCAGGTCAATTTCCCTTTAGGACCTTTACTGCTGGCAAACCTAGTTAGAACCTTCACGATTGTGATAGATTCTAATAATGCTGAACTTCAAAAAAGTAAGTGGATAAGGGCCTTGATCATTTTCCTTCTGAGGAGGCTCTTTAACCTCCATAAAAATTATTGACTAATTTATCCACATATCAGAGGTATATTGGGAGGGTCACCTTGAATTGGGACCCAAAGGGTCTGGTTACAACCTCTATTTTAGTTTTCTATTGCTGACATAACAAATTACTACAAATTAAGTGGCTTAGATCAACAGCCGTTTATTATCTCTTGATTCTGTTGGTCAGAAGTCCAAGTACAGCATGGCTCAACTAAGTTCTCTGTTTGGAGTCTCACAATCTAAAATCAATGTGTCAGCATGACTTCCTTCCTTTCTGGAGGCTCTGAAGATGAAAATGCTTCCAAGATCATGCAGACTGTTGGCAGAATTCAGTTTCTTGTGGCTGTAAGGCTGAGGTCTCCGGATTTTTAGCCGAAAACCAGCCAGGAGCCTCTCTCAGCCTCTTAACACTGGCTGGTTTCCTTGTCATATTGTCTCCTCCATTTTCAACCCAGGAAAGGAGCATCATTCTGATGCCTCAAATCTCCCTGACTTCCTGCATCTCTCTTTTGCCTCCAGTAGGAGAATGTTTTCTACTTTTAAGTGCTCATGGGATTAGATCATGCCCACCAGGATAATCTAAGATCATCTTCCTGTCTTAAGGTCTGTAATGTTGATGATATCTGCAAAGTCCTTTTTGTACTTTAATGTAATATACCCACAGATTCTGAGGGATTAGGGGATGGACATCTTCTGAGGTCCTTCTGCCTACTGCACGTTCTTTCTAGGGATAATGCAGCATTACTCAGAAGAGCTACTGAAGTCATTCTTCCTAAGAGAATACGCATCTGCTCCAGAGATAGATATCTGCTGTCTCTCCAGCTCTAGTCAGAGAAGAGAAAGATACAATTCGAAAGAAAATAATTTTCATCAGGCATTCCATTGTATATATATTGAGTATTGGACCATTCTCAACCTGTGTGAGATGCTCAGTAAATGGTAGCTATTGTGATGGTGATGATGGCAGTGATAATACTAGATTTAACTTAAGACAGTATGCCAGTTACTGAAGCAGATTCAAAGTAGATCAAACATAGCCTCTTCCTTAGGGAAAATGACAGGTATACAAATAAACTCAAGATGGGACGGTAAATGCCTTGTTAAAAGGGATTTCTTTTCCTCTTGATGGCTGTTTTTTGATGCTCATTTTAAACTGGTCCTCACCCAGATAAAGATGATGCAAAGGGTGGACAGCACAGTTTGTTAACATGTGCTTTACCCCAACTGCCTCTCACATCCTGTGTGATGCCAGTCTTGCAAATCCAGGAAGGCCTGCCACTCGATGAAACTGCCTCAGAGAGGGCCAGGAACTGGGAAAGGTCAGCAAAGCCTCTCAGATTTAAAAATAGAGAACCAGGAAACAAAGGACTCGATGCAACTTTTACAACTACAAATTAAATGCAAAGAATGACACATCATTACATAAGCAGCATAAAATATAATTTAAATGTCAAAAGAACTGAAGATTCTTTAATCATGTAAGAAAAACTTGCAAAATAACTTGCAAAATGTGTTAAATGTCTCAATTTGTACTATACAAAAAAAGTGAAAAGTAAAAATGGCATTGTTTTATAATGCAAGCATACAGAAATCGTCGTATTTTCCTACTGTTTATAAGAATCCTTATGTGTATTTTACCCAACTTTAAAAATATTCATCTTTTAAACATGCTTGTGACTTTCAGTGACTGTGGATATATTTCAGTACAAGAGGGTATTGTTTAACTTATGACAGTGCTTAAATGAGATATGTGTGGCTAGTAAAGTTACAGTGAAATCTTATATGTGAAGGATACATTTTCATTGGGAGGAGTAGGCATTATCACAGATTGCTCTACTACTTGGAATATGATTTCCCATACATTTTTGCTTTCTTGAAAATTAGTTTCGTGGCAATTGGTTTCCCTACTTCTGCCACCCACTTACGTTTTAGATCTCTGTTTTGAAGCCTGTGAGATATATTTTAAAACATCATATTAACGTTTTAGGTCTCTGTCTGGATGCAGCAGTTCCACATATGCCATTCTTTGGCAGGTGCAGAATGTTACTAGTTTGGTTGTCAGAGATAACACTCTAAGCACAGCTAAATATATCTATACATATGTATGTATGTCTATACACATGCATTTACATATGTACATACGTATAAGCTATACCTAGAAAATTTACTCTTCATTTAGTAAACATTTTTTGTGCTCCTACTGTGTTCCCTGCAATGACCTGAACACTGAGAATACTAAGGTTACTAGGACACAGGACCCTGGATTCAGAGAGCTCTCAGAATATGGGTAAATGGCTGCTGGAAGTGTACGTACGGAGCTTTGGGAATGCATAGAAGAGAAACTTGCTATAAACTAGGGCAGAAAGAATTAAGCAAGGTTTTCTGGAGACGACTTTATTTTAGTGAACGAGCCTTTAGAAGTAATTTGTTTATTCAGGTCTCTGACATTTTTGGTATATTTTCAGCTTGGATGAATTCCCCAGTTTAGTGGAGGGTGGGAAGTAAAGGAAAGGAGAGTGAGTTAGAAAAGAAGAGAAAGTGAAGTTCTCTCAGAAGGCCTCTGCAAATTGCCCTGGGCTGGAATTTTCATTAGGTGTGGTTGCTTCCCTGCTCTGAGCTGCTTGGGAGTGGGCAGTGAGGACCCTCTCCCTGCCTCTGGGAGGAGTCAGAGCAGAATATATAATTCTTCTGAGTTTTTGAAAGGCAGGGCCTGAGGACATCTTAGAACAGTTTCCTTTAGGGCAACATTTTCCTGGTCAATCTGGGGTGGTGCTTCGTAAAATCACATGGATTCTCCTTCCAGATCAGTCATTGCTCCAACTAGGACAGCGACACAAAGTATTCTGCCCCTGGGATATCATGAAAACAACAAGGGAGGAGAAATACGGTTGACCCTGAACACCATGGGGGCTAGGGAAACCAACCCCTTGCACAGTTGAAAATCACGTATAATTTTTCACTCCTCCAAAGTTTACAAATAGTCTACCATTGACTAGAAGCCTTATCAATAACAGAAACAGTGGATTAACATATATTTTGTATGTTATATGTATTATATACTGTATTCTAACAATAAAGTAAGCTAGAGAAAATAATGTTATTAAGAAGATCATAAGGAAGAGAAAATATTAACATATTCACTATTCATTAAGTGGAAGTAGATCATCGTAGAGGTCTTCCTCCTCATCATCTTCAGGTTGAGGCAGCTGGGGAGAAGGAAGTGGAAGAGAAGGGCTTGGTCTTGCTGTCTGTGAGGTGGCAGAGGTAGAAAAAAATCCCAGGATAAGTGAACCCATGCAGTTCAAACCCATGTTGCTCAAGGGTCAACTGTAATTCTATGCAACCTCTAAGAAAGTCAATAAATGGTAGTGCTCAAAGATTCAAAGTCACTTCTGCCAGTTTACATGTTGCTTTGCTTGGCTCACTTCACAATTAGAAAAGCTACAATCCTTTGCCAGGAATTCAGTATGAAAATATTTTCTAATAAAGAAAACCATAGGAGGAACTTGAATTTTGTTGCAGTATGCCAACACACTGACAGAGTGTTTTTGTGTTGACAGACTGCAACGTTAGAAGGCAAGTACAATAGAGTGCATTTACAGGAACACCTGCTTTAAAAATAACCCTACTGTTAGGAGGAAACAAGTTCTGGACTAGTTTTTTTGTGTGGAAAAATCCACAAATGAATAGGACGTATAGTAAAGTTGCCGTGAGTTATGCACACAACATTTGCATGTGGGCAAAGCTTTATATTCCATTTGAAGTGTCACAGTTATATTCTGATTTAATGATTTTGTAATGTTTCTGTTTCCCTCTTTTGTTGACATCTGTCCACATCTGGCAATTTTGTGTATATATAGCTTTCAGTCCAGAAAGGAGGTAGAAGGAAAGAACATTTGAGGGTTGCCTTCAACACTCACATCAGCCACCAGAAAAGGTCTCTAAAGAAGATTTTTCTCCCATCACAAGAAAATGGGTGGGTAAGATAGAGAATGCGCTTGGGCAGAGAGAACAGTTCAGCTCACATCTGTGTTGTAACAGGGATTTATAGGACTGTAGATGCAGTGTGAGTATCTCAACACAGGAGCCAGGCCATTGATTAGAATAAGTCTCCGTTTTGCCAGATACTGAGCTAAATAAAAGATAAGACATAGCCCTTATGTTAAACAGTTTGCCTTCTAATGAGGGAAACAATTCCATTCACAACTAACTATATCATGAGCTATTTGTGCACCAAAATGCTGATTTATTTTGATCAGGAGACTTAGAGAGGCTTTGTTGAGTAGGTAACATTTGAGAGGAGCCTTGACAAATAGGGACAATATTGCCAGGTAGAAAATAGGAAATTGGAAATGATAGGCCAAGGTCAGGCATTAGATCTGGAATCCTGGGCAACAATCTGAGAGTGATTAAAGGATCAAGGAGTAATAAGGCAGGGAGATGAGACTACTGGAACTGTGGTGAATTAGAGCAGGACAGAGAAGTCAGAAGACCTGTGACACTCTGCCAGCCAGGGTGCTTCTGGGATGGGTGGTGATGCTAGATGGTGGCATGGCCAACACGGCTAAGCGTCCCTGCTTATGAACAGGGCCCTAATTCTAATTGGGGAGGCAATGTGCCCACATAAAATCACTCACCTTCACGGAACTCCCTTGTATCCAGGGATGGCTATGTAACTCAGTTTGGACCATTAAGATATAAGCAGGAGTTGAGATACAAGCAGAGGGTTTTCTGGAAGGCTCAGTCAAAGGGGACAGACATAGCTGACATCTGCCTTTTTCATACTGCCCTGTAACCTTCTTTCCACTTGATTTTCAGGGATAGGCAGCATAACCTGGATGGTAGAATTCTTGTGCTAAGGACTGTAGAGCAGGAGCCTGGCCAAGCAGCTGCAGTAGCTCTGGGCTGCCTACCGCAGACTCCTTGGTGTGGGAGAGAAAGAAGTTTCTTGTTTGTGTCAACCACTATGGCCAGGTTTCTGCTAATACAGTTAAACTGAATTCTGATCGACATAGATGGTGTGTGGGGAAAAATGAAAATAGCTGAACATAAAAGCAAGGGTGACTCTGAGTGGAAGTGACAAGCCCTAAGAATTGTGACAGGAAAACTTTCCAGATCTTCCCAAGTTAGTCCTTTGCAAAGCCTTCTAGATTATTTTTCCATTGAAGAATTCTGCATTCTTAGAACATCCATCCATTCATCAATCAAATAAATATTTATTGTGCCCCTGCTATGTGTCAGACATTGTGCTGGATGTCAGGGATACAAAAAAGTACAGGATGTGGTCCCTCAGGGAGCACATGCTCTAATAGAAACTAATGTGTCAAAGTTCATCATAAATAGGATCTTGAAATTGTGATTTTTTTAAAAAAAACCCTAAAACTCCAATAGAGAATAAATTATTTTCTTCCAGCTGCATCAAAAATTTGGTTAAAGATAGGTTACTGATACAGATTGAGCATTCCAAATCTGAAAATCCAAAATCCAACATGCTCCAAAATTTGAAAATATTTTGAGTGCTAAAACAACACAAAGAAAATGCTCATTGGAGAATTTTGGATTTCAAATTTTCAGATTAAGGATGCTCCACTGCTAAACCAATAAGTATAATATAAATATTCCAGAAATCTGAAATCATAAGCACCTTTGGTTCCAAACATTTCAGATAAGGGATATTCAACCTGTACATTAATGCTGCAGAAGAAAAGTGGCCACGGTGCTTTATCACCAGTGACTTTGAGCTAATGGAGCCCAAAATGAGTGTCTTTCTAAAGGAAAATGAACTAAGTAGCTAAAGAGACATCACTCTAGGAGATATATAAAAGCCATCAGTGGACAGTTATGGATAGCTACTCTTCTTTGATAGACTTCCAGAAGCTCCCATCTTCATTTTTAAAAACCACTGCACCCTATCAAACTTCTGACTTCTTAAGGTAGTAGGATGGACCTGTGTGTGAAATACCACCTCTTCATGCCTTGATAAGGCTCTGGTGGCCATGAATAGCAATTTAAAACTTGACTGCTAGCTTCTAAAGTAAACATTTAATTTGAGGATTAATCTATTCCTTTCCAGACATTCGTCAAACATTATTGATCACCTACTATGTGCCAGACACCATGGCAGATGATGAGAAAACAGGGTAGCATAGTATCTGCCCTCAAGCTCCTGGGAGCCTGTGCATGCAGAAGAAAACAGGCAGGTAGCAGTCTCCAGAGCAGGCACCTAAGAGAGCTGCAGAAAGTACTTGGATGGTTAATTAAATAGTAAGCCAAGAAAATTTGATAGTATCAGATTCCAAGAGAACTTTGTAGATAGTATGACTTAAGCTGTGCTAGAGAGAATGTTGTAACAATGAGCAAGGCTATCATTTCTCTGCCTTGATATTTGGACCTTACTACAAATAGATGGTTAAGAACTCCCAGGTATGTAACTGAACTTAGGAGCTGTGAGTTCTTATGTACTGTAAAAGTCAAAACATGGGCCTTTTATGAAAATGAGACCACCACATCATTCATCTTTGTATTGTACATGCAGTGTGTTTTGAGGTCATGAGTTTCAGGGACCTTTGGAAGTCATTTCCAAGCTTTTTATTCAAGAAACAATCCTGTGGTCTTCCGATGATGGTAAGTGATCTCCACAAAAGCTTTTATGCTTTATTATTGCTTGCTCTTCCAGACATGTGGGCTGAAATAAAACGAAGAAGGTGCTTTTCCAGCTGGTTCACTGCTGCTTTCCTTCACACAGTAGAGTGTTGTGCTTCTCTGGATAAACACTGAGTATTGTTTTTCTCGTAATTATTTCCTCAGTGATAGTATCAGCTCTCTGACACTGAGTAATGATCCCTGCTATTATTAAGAATTTGTGTGTGTGTGTGTGTGTGTCTTGAAAATTGTGTGACTGCTATGTGACTGCAATATTTGCTTTGCTTCACAAAAGTCAGTGAGGATAGAAAGGCATTTGACAGGTTAACCAATTCACCTGGTTCACCCCCCAGCCCCAATTTCTAAAAGTAACTTCTAACACAAGCTATTAGACATTCTTATTCTTCTTTTCTGCTCACACCAGAATAGGAATACATCAAAACCACTCATCTTGAACAAGAGTTAGGAGAAGGTCATAGCCTAGGCAGCATGATTTTACAGACCTAGCCTACCAAGACTTTTTCCCTAGATACCTCCCAGGAGCGCTGTTCAAATTAGAGTCTATGTGAAATGTGGCCCTGAATTGTGCAACAAACAGTCCACAGAGTCAAACTTCACAACTCTGAGCTAAGATACATGACATATGTCCACCTCAGCATCACACACGTTGGGAGTCTGCTTGCTGTCCTAAGGTTATATATTAAAATTTAATGTAAAAATTGCTTCTATTCTAATATATACCTCTTCATTTTAAGATAAAAATCATGTGTTAAGCTGCTTACCACAGAGGAAAACTAATGCTCCAGGATAACTCATGTTGAAAATCCTCTACTTTCTTGTACTTATTGTGCACTAAAAATGATGGGTAAACGCAAAGGGCAGCTTCTCTGGTGAGAGCCGCATGCAACTCCAGGGCCTGTAAATCTAAACTGTTTTGATTTGTGAGTCCATGCGCTCAAGGGTTTAAGTATGACTACATTAATGAACCAGTCAATAGCTTTCAAAAAGGTTGACAGCCCCTGAAACCCAAGTGAGCCAATTCGTGTAGTAAGGAACAATTCACGTGGAAGGAAAACAAAAATAACATCTTGTATTTGATCAATATATTTTAGAAAGTGCTTTCACAGGAGACTGTGACCTTCTTCAGTCAAAGACCATCTTTGAATTCTTTGTGTTCCCATTTCCATAGACCACAGTAAATCCTTAATAAATAATTATTAAGTTAATCAGCATTTATCATATTTGGCCCACCCAACAGCCCCGTAAGTTGGGAATACTGCCATTTTGCAGAGGGTGGAACTGACTTGCCCAGGATAACACTGTTAGCTCATGGCAAGATCAGGAGAGGGAATTTGAACCATGCCCACTGGTGCATCAACGGTGCACTCTCTATGACACACCAGATACCTTCCGCATGCCCACATTCACAGTTTCCCCTCAATAACTACACATTTTCAGGGGACAGAAAAAACAGTCCACACATATTGAATTGCCTTTTCTGGTTCAAATGTCTGGTGCATAGTTGAAGCTATTAATATTTTCTAGATCCAGCAAATCTTCTTGTCTGCCTGGATTCAGTCAGACTTCAGGATGGAATGGGCAAATTACAGATGGCAGTAATAGGGTGCTTCCAGGTGGCCATCTCTAACCTACTTTATTCAGCTTCTTGGAGCTCCACTTGGAAATGTTTTAATCAACTGTCCCCAACGTTTTTGGCACCAGGGACCAGTTTCATGGAAGACAATTTTTCCATGGACCAGGGTTTGGGGGGTGGGAGAGATAGCTTGTGTCACTCACCTCCTGCTGTGTTGACTGGGGTGGGGGATGGGAGTGGGGGACCACAGTTTGAAATCACTCAGGAATAGAAACTACATTGAGACACACAGACTTGTAGGAGCTCTGTCCTGACAGGTGTCTTTAATGATTTGGTATCACTCTATCATTTGAGACTCTAATTATTTGCACCGTACCAAACCCTACCAAGTCTTGCAGGAAGACAACAGAAATCAGAATAAACATGTTTTCTCTTCTTTTTAAGGATCATTACCTCATCTGTATCATTAAAGAAACACATTCACAAGAAAGTAAAAATTTGCTTCAGCTTTCCCATGGAATTTTCTATGACACGCTCCCTTGTTACCCAAATCCTATCTCTTCTTGAAGGATGCTGAAATTTCCTTCCTCTCTGAAGTTTTCTATGCTGATTCTGTCTCCCAGGATAACTTCCATTTCTTACTTCCTATAGTTTTTGTTTCTTTTTAAACTTTATATTGATTTATAATTCTCATACCATAACATTTATCCTTATAAAGTTTACAA
>CAUYRT010008404.1:0-15674 GCA_963574885.1 Lepilemur ruficaudatus | reverse complement strand
ATTTCATTTCCAATGATTGATTCAGATATCCTATCTGGAACAAGTATTAATTAGATGAACTATAGTTTCTTACCCATTATATTTCTTACAAATAGACCATCCAAATGTTTTGTAGTTTTCCCCCAATAAAATTTTCGGAAGTAAAAAAAAAAAAAAAGAAGCAAGTTGAACCTTCCAAAACTGAGGAGTGCCAACTTGAAAGTAGAGAAAAGATGGTATGCTACTGCAGAAAGGAAATAGCAGAAAGAAATGGCCTTGTTTCTATTTAAGTTGTTTACGTTTATCAAGGGCTATAAAGTTAAATTTTAAAAATTGTGTTCAAAGATGGGTATACGTGTGTGTATATATATATTTAAAGATAAGAGAAGCATAGTGTTACTATTACCTTCTTAATAAGTAAAAGGTTCTCCCAGTTGAATTTCATTCCACAGATAAATCCTAGCCAACTGGCACAGGTTAATACGCAGGCTGAACCTGAAACTAAGAGCTGCTTTCTGTGCCCATTTTCTCCATTCCATCCCCATTCCTCCAAATTGTCCACCCACATCTCCTAATAGTAAAGTTCCTACTTTGGTCTATGGTTGGAAGAAAAATTGTAGGTTTCAAGTACATGAAGTGAGTTCTTCAAACATGGTTTTTGCACTGAATAAGGGAATTAGTGCTTGAACTATAGAATACAGTGATTATCAAGAAATTATATGCTATTTCTAAATGTTGTGAGGTTGTGATCTGATATTTTACTATCGACACATTTTAATTTGGAAAATTGGAAATGTGAGATATTTGGGACTGAATTAATACAATTTAGGGGGTCCTTGGGTATCCCTACCATTTCTGAAGGAAATAACTCAGGCCACATTTGCTGGCAGAAACCAGAGAATGACCAGGCACCTATGTAGCATTCCTACGGATGAGCATGAGCATAATAAGGAAGAAATGATATTTGGACTTTAACTTCAAGGGAGAAGAGATTTTATTTTGGAAATTAACATATCTTTGGCAATTAAAGGGAATTTTTTGTGATTTGGACTTTAATTCCCCTTTTGGAAATTAATCACGGAAAGGGGAATTAGATACTTTGTAACTATATTTTAACATAATATACAGTGCTCTTTACATAATTCTCTGATGATCTCGGTTGGACAACATAACTGGCCATAGTTTTTGATAGACAAAATATTAGGAGAATCTTCAGTATATTCTAGTTAAGATTATAAACTGGTAATCCAAGCTTTTAGAGTACAATTACTATTTATTCCACTAGTTCCATTTGATAGATTGTGGCTATGACCTGGCTAGCTTCACTGAAACCTCATGTATACCCAATGGAACATTAAGAAATAACTATGGATACATAATACTGTGACACATCAATATACTCCCCTTCTATAGTTATGAGGTGGAGGCTTGAGGGTTGACACAGCCTCACCACACATAGCATTAAGACGGTAAATGTACACTGTTGGGTTTCTCCAATCTGATAGATTTCTCATTCCATTAAGGGCTTCCGTGAGAATTAAGAAATGAGCTGGGAGCTATTTCTTAATACATTAGCCAATTCTTTTCCATGATAACAGGTGGCATGATACATTTATATCTTCTGAGGCCTCTTTTCCCCAAGTACTTGTATGCTAAGGAGTACTATAGAAATTACAATTTTTCCCATGAATTTCCCATCTTCTTTGCCCCAAAGATTGTGAGAATCTAATGAATTTATAGTTTACCTTAGGAATAATAAAGTTTTATTTGTTACATTTGTGAATTTTCTTATTGTTGTTAGTTGATAACACAGCAAGGAATAACCAATACAATCATGTGTTTTTGACTATTTTAATAAAATGATGTAAGGTGTAGGAATTAACCTACCCACTCTAACACTTTGGAAATATTGAGAATGCTTTAAAAATTTTCTTTTTCCAATAGCTAATTTTAGTATGAGTTATACAGATAAGCTATAGATCATTCTTTATGAAAATAATTTTTAATCTGATTTGACATAACTTAGAAAAAAGTTAAGTACTAATTAGGTGGAAAATATTAAATTGAGATAGTAATTGCAATCCCAGAGAACTAAAATAATATGAAAGAGGACTTATGAGGGAAGATTATAGGGACAGTTTATTTTATCTGGGAAAAGAGACCATTCTCCAGGTAAATTAATAATTATTACACACATGATAGATTAGTTGATGCAGGATGTTGGCCAGCTGTTCTTCATCTCCACTGAGTACTGACTGAGGAAATATTTTAAAACACAGCAAATTTAAAAAAAAAAACTGAAGGAATGTTTTAGGAAACTCTTTTTATAGTAGAGTGATTGTCAACATTTAAAAAGGTAATTATAAAAATGATGAAGGTTTCTTTCTCAAGAGATGTGTTATATATCAGCATAGAGACTAAGTCTAATGTCCAAACACTTGAAGGCTAGTACTTACCCTCTAATGCTAAAGTTTTTCCTATCAGATGAAACTTACTATAGTTTACAATGAAAAAAATGGATCGACTTCAATTATCAACTTTTTGGGATGCAATATTCCCCTTAGTGTTTTATTTTGGGTATCACATTGCATATATTTGTAACCTACCTGCATTATGTAGTAACTAGGTGGAGGGAAATACTTTACAAAGCCACACAAAGCCGTACATCTCACCTGCCCCCTTGCCTACTTTGCCTTCGTAATCTCCCATTAGTCCCCTTCTCCCTCAGTCCTCTCCAGTCATACTGGCCTCTTTACTATTCATAGAATAAGCCAGCACCGGCTGTTCCTTCTCCCTGGAACTCTTTCCCATGTATGTGTGTGGCTAAACCCCTTATTTCTTTGAGGAATCTGCTGAACTGTTACGTTCTTTCTCATGAGGTGATCCCTGGTAGCTCTCCCTAATACTAAAGTCTGCTCTCTCTATCACCACCCTCCACCCCCCTCATTTCTCTTTTCCCTGCACTTGTCTTTATTTTTTTCTTATAACACTTGCCACTTTTAATTTATATTTACTGATTATATTTACCATTTAAATATGGTTTGATGTTTTTCCCACTAGATCATCTCCACACATTTAGGAAACCATTTTGTTCACTGAATTACAGGTATACCAAGTGTCTAGAATAGTACCTTGTACTCTTTATGTGAATAAATGAATGAATGAATGAAAGAGATTCAACTGAGTTTGCTCAAATTGTCACTGGATACCTGATTACAACATAATTCCAAAATGACTTGTCTGCTATTAACCCATAACCTATAGTTCAGGTGCAATGAATTGCAGGTACGAGAAATAGATGGCAAAACTGGGTGCTGTGTCTCACACCTGTAGTCCCAGCTACTCAGGAGGCTGAGGTAGGAGGATCGCTTGAAATCCAGGAATTAGAAACCAGCCTGAGCAACACAGCAAGAACTCATCCTTTAAAAAAAAATAAAAAATAAATAAATGTACACACATATGCAAACAAAATGTAGGTGTCCTGGGATAAAAATGTAATGGCAGGTATTACAATATAAGCTTTGCAGAGACTTGCAACTCCCCACAACCACCTTAGAATTTTGTGTCAGATTTACTAGTGGTTCTTGATACCATTGATCTCATCTCAAATATTGTGATCAGTAATTGGCAAGTCAAAGGAGAAAATTTATTTTAAAACTTGGAACTTTTGATTCAAAGAAAAAAGTACTTGTAAGTTTGACAAATAGGAATGATGCTAAATTGGGTTAAGCTACTTATCCATCACTTGCCCTCTCCACCTTTCTTTAAGTCACCTGATTTATTGAAATTTTCTATAATTCAAGAAATAAGGTAAATGCTTTATGTTATCTCTGGTCCTCTAGTAATGATTGTGAAGTAGATATTGTCATACTATTTTACAGGGGAAAAAATAAGCTCCAAAAAGGTTAGTTACATTCTCCAAACTCACACAGCTAAAAATGTAAAAGAGCCTGGATTTAAGCCAAGATTGTCTGGCTATAAGATCCCTGTTCTTTGTACTAAGCAAGCTGCCTGCCGTACTCTTTATTGTTTCTGCCACTGCCTGAGAGGAGAGTCTTTGTTACAGGTCATCAGTTCAACTGGTAATTTGGCCCCATGGCAGCTACCACGAGAGAGAAGTCAGGGATGTGGAGAAGAAATCTGAAAACCCTCTGACCCCTCTGCCCATATCACATCATGTGTTTTTGCAAGACTTTGGATCATCAGATCAGTGCCTTCTTGACTCTGTCTGCACTCTGAACTTTCAGGCAGATTATTTAGTGCTAGGAGCAAAAAAATATATCGAACCATGAGACATGTTTGGTGAATCAAGCCTTTGGACTACAGCATAGCCTGTGGTTTTTAGCCCTAGCTGGAAAGTATTCTATTTGTTAAATTTTGTTCCAAATTGACAATATGGTCTCAATGAATATAAATTGACATTTCAACGCCTTAAAAAAAAAGCTGCCAAAACATTACATGTAATCTCTATACAGAAGTGTTAATGTCAGATCTTTGTGCCTTTAATTTTTTCATCCTTGCCCCTCATACATCACCCTGACACTCACTGGTGGAACTCAGACTCAAGCAGTGAAGTTCCCTTAACTAAACATAATTAATCCATTAACTTATTAATGAATTAATCACTCATTCATCTTCACTTCCTACCTAGGAATATCTGAGGCACAACACAAAAGCCAACAAATATTTGAATTTTAAGTACAATCTCAATTTAATCAAATAGTGGTTATTGAGAAACAACTCTCTCATTTATCAGTGAATGAAGGCAATATGTGGTCTCTGCCTTCAAAGAATTTATGGCTTATGGATTGTAGAATTTAAAGTCAACTATATAGCCACCCTCTACTATGTATTATAGTTGGTGATGTTAAAGTCATTTTGCTTATCTACATTTATAAATATAATAGTAGCAATTGTAAAATAATAAAGATATAACATACTTCCCATACCTCCCAGTGTTGTAAAGTTGTAGCAAAGGATAGATGAGCCTGCATATTTGAAAACGTGCAGCAGACACACCTTCCTGCACTCTAAACGTCACACGCTCCTCACATTTCCCAACTACACCTGCAATCAGGGCCATGTGACTATTTCTTGCCAATGGTTTATCTGAAGTATTATGAGCCCAAACCATTTAAGAGGTGCAGTTTGACACCATAGCATTTTCCCTTTGGTAAAAACAGAGGCTTTGTCTTTGGATGGCAGAGCCACGAGATGGGGACACCTAAATCACTGAATAGGTTGAAGATCCATAACAACATTTTCATGTGTGAGATATAATGACCTCGTTTGTTAAGCCACTAAGAATTTCAATTCATTTGTCACTTCAGCGTAAGTATAGCCTTTCTTGAAGAACAGAAATGGTCTGGACTAGTCAAACATTGTGACCACTCAGTAAGTTTTTGCTGAAAAATAGTTCCAAGAACATTCCATTCTTCAAGATGGTCTGAAATTTGGTGCTAGATTCTGTCCTCAAAACTGCAATTGGAAACTTATCAGGGACACAGGAGTTGTGATTGATTTTGGATGAGATTTCATGAGGCGGAATGGACATGAGGAAGTTATTTGTTCAGGTAAGGAAAATGACATTAGCAGAGGTTAAGATGGGTTGGGATGAACATGGTTAAGTTTTTGGTAGTGAGATCTGCATGCTTTGAGCAGATAATGTGAGTTGCGGCATGTTACAAATTCATGAGATAATGAACATGCTTGAAAACTAGGCAGCAATTTAGATTTCATTTAAAGGCCAATAGAAAGCCAGAAGAGATTATGAACAGGTAATAGTTAGGCTTTACTACTTATAAAATATTAGGACAGTTGTTCTCAACTGTGGCTGTGCATATTAGAATCATATAAAGGGCTTTTAAATGATGCTGGGCCCCTCCCTTTGTTCCTAATTTATAAATCTGGGCATCAGTATGCTTTTATAGCTGAGCAGGTGATTCTAATTAATCTGAATTGCAACCACCAATCAGGGGATCTTGTCCTCTAGGCAGCCAGTTGTGAGTATGATACAGGGCACTCTTTTAGGTGTGATAATACCAAGACAATTCTGCTTGTTTTACTCAGAAGTTGAAATGGTAATGATAATGGGGAAATAATACTCTGGATCTTTTCTGTTCCATTTTTAATTCCCCATCATTGGAGACAGGACAAACCAATAGGGGTACTTCTATTCTTTCATCCATTTTTGTTTTCAAAAAATCATACTCTGCAAATTCTAGGTTTTCCAGTATGAGAGGAGAAGTAGGGTCATACAAATTTCTCTCTATTCCATCTCACTTACCAACCCCAAATTTTAAGTCCTGGATTTAACCAATATATGAAACACTGAAAATTTAAATATTAATAATTTGTTTCAGTTACTTCTAAAAAAAAGTTATCCAAACCTCCAAGTGGTTTGACTAGGCTTTCTGCCTCCTATACATTTTTTTTTTTAACTCTAACATACTGAAAATTACCTGAAGAGGTCCAATCACATACACAAATTATAACGTGCTAGTATAGAGTTTTCAATCATTTATTCCACAACTTCTTGTTCCTTTTCTTTCCTACACTCCCAACAGGCACCCAAAGACAGATCCCAGATTATGCACACAATATTTGAGGCTGAGTGTGCTTAAAAGAAAATGAACACCAGTCAGCTTTTTCAAAACATACAGACTTCAACACAATGGAATATTTTCTCAGACTTTTCTGGTGGTGATCAATTTCTTAAAAGGTTAACGAAACTCCCTTTGGCTTTTTAACAAAATTATCCCAGTCATCAGAAGTTGTATAAGCCAGAGACTCCAGTTGTTCAGCTTCATAATTTTGCAGAAAATTTTAAAAAACTGAGTACCTCTTACACAATGACATTTATTTAGTCCATGCACAAATATGTTTGTGTGTTTATTGAAGAGAGCTTTTTGTTTTATTCTTTCTGTTTGCTGGCTTTGAAACACTCTCTGCCCCCATAGGAAGCCATTTCCATCTAAAGAAGCCACTCTCCAAAGAGCATGGAACTGCTGCAATATTTATGAAATCTAAAACCTCCACTCTTGATCTTTTTAATAAAGATCCCAGAGGAAGGTGTTGAGGCTAATAAAGAAGAAAGGGAGAAGGGAAAGCAACTTATAAAAGAGTCTAACAGTGTGCTCTCAGCAGACTGCTAAAATGTAGACAGAGTGCTGATCAATAACAGACTCTGTTTCTAAATTAAAGTCTTAAAATGCATATTAATGAATGCTTTTTGAAAAAGCATATTACATTGAGAATGGCACTTAGGCACATGGAAGCTACTTTTATTTCAGATTCAGCTGCCCATTCAGCTGAGTTTCCGGACTAGAAAATACTTGCTTAGTTAGTGGGTAGAGTTATATGGTTCATTTTTAAAATAATCAGAAAGATGATTTGAAAAAAAAAAAAAAACATTCCAAACATAAACAGGTCAAAATGTGGCTCTTGACTCATCCCCAAAGGGTCTCTTAGAAAGACTCACAGATGCTCAGTTTTATAAGGCCACCTGCCATACTGATGAAAAGGATGGGATCGCTTTGAATAGCAAGGGAAAAGCGCCAACCTCCTGGAAATGAGCATGAAAAACTGAGAAGATGAGAATTCAGTGTCTCGATTCTAGGAAACGTAAAGCAAATTCGTGAGTCCAAGAAGAAACAAATTTAGAATCGGCCTTATTCAAATGGAATATTCTTCTGAGGTCAATAGCACAGTAAAACCCTATCTTTCTTTTATCAAGTAAGTAGCTCAATGAATGTGACGAAGCATAAATTAAAAGGCAAGAGAATTTTAAGGGATGAAGCTGGTGAGTTGGTAGGTCACACAGGCTGTTGTCATGCAGGCTGGTGGCTTTCAGACTTTGTAAAGGTACTCAACTACCTCCCTGCCCTCCACCTCCACCATCCTTTTACCCAAAATAAAATGTTTTGTAGAACTAAAATATGTAAAAGGATAAAAGTAGAACTACTCTGGTTACGCAGGGAAGGACAGAGTTAAGAGTGCAGGGAGAAGGCAGGAATGGCTTAAATTCCCCCTCCGAGCCCTGCCATCGCCACATGGGCCCTGAGTCTCTTCAGAGAGCCATTTGAATACTACTTAAATGGACAATGGTGAGTACTTGAAAGCTTTAAACAAAAGATGAGCATGTCCAGATTATTATAGATGCCAAGCATCATTCTAACATGGATAAAGAGAGGACGAACTGGAGCTTGTTGAGTTTGAGGGCAGGGAATGAACTGGAATACTATTGCAGTTGTCTGAAAAAAGGCAAGAAGACCTAACTAGGAAAGAGGTTATCAAAATGGAGCAGAGACATATTTGGGAGTTGCCGAGAAGACTTGATTAATTAGACACGGGAAATTCAGGGGTAATGAGGATTCAATAATATATGTTAAGTTAGTTCCAAGTGCCATGACTGGGTGGGCGTATAGAGAACGTAGGAGGAAAAAGTGGGTGTCCAGGGGGGAACAAATTGTTTTAGTTATCACCAGGTTGAGTGCTTGAGATGTGTAGCTGGTAATAAAACACATGAGTCTGAGTCTCAAAGGACAATTCTAGTCTGGAGATTTCTATTTAGGGTGACTAACATAGATGGTAACTAAAACCATGGCAAAGCAATAGACAAAAGAATCTATTTAGACTTGAAATCTATGAGCCAACAATACTTAAAGGATGGATATATGACAGATCCAGAGAAGATACTGTGTGAGAAATAAGAACAAGAATGTCCTATCAAAGAAATCAAAGGTTACAATTGGTCAATGAGTGAATGGAAGGTTAAAAGGAACCCATACCACCACCAATAGGGCAGGAGGAAAAAGAGACCAATTGAATAATGGAAGATGATTTCTAAGTCAAGTGGTCTAACAAAGCAATGTCTGGCAAGTAGTAGGCATATAATCAATATTTCTTGAGAGAGTAAGTGAATAAATGACTTCTAGAATGAATGAATTAAATAAGTGGGCAGAATAGCATAACAGGTAGGGTGTAATTAGAGAAATCGAACACATGCTTATAGTGATTATGTTACTTTTATGTTCATCAAGCTATTTCAAATCCTTTGGGAAATGGGTTAAGAAATTAATCAATGAGGAATCTTTATAGCACTCAAATTTGCCATGAGACCTGCCACATGTCCTCACAATGGCACTAGTAAGGAAGGGGATAGGGAAGGAAGGGAATTGAGCTAACATTTACTCACTGAGAGCACTTTGCTTGCATTATTGCGTTTGATCTTCAAACAACCGTGTGAGGCAAGTATCATTATTTCATCATCTTACAAATGAGGAAACTGAAGTTCAGAGGGGTTAAGTGATTAGCCTGAGGTCTCACATCATTATTTATATGGTACTATGCTCAGCTATCAAAATCAGCTGCTATAAATACTGTATAAAAGAAGAAAATAGGTCTGTGAGTGCAATTTAAAAACCATTCTGACTGGAGAAATTGAGTAGCAATAGAATGTGTTTAGAAAAACAGCATGGGAGGCAGGAAATCCTTCCAACACTGCAGTATATAGAGGATGAGAGTGTAGGTTTGGGAATCAGCTTGCCTGTGTTCTATGACCTTGGGCAAGTTATTAATCCTCTTTATGCCCCAATGCCCTCATCTGACAAATGGGCATTAGAATTCTTCCTCCCTAATGCATGATATAATGTATACAAAACACTTAGCACACTGCCTTCCACATAGTAAATTCTTAATTCATATTAGATTATCTTTATCCTTATTATCATTGGTATCATTGGTATCATTATTATCGCTTTTTTATCTTGTACCAGAATGAGATAAAAGAGGAAAATTATAACTGTGACATTCTCTTTAAAAATGTGTGGAGATCCTATAGTTAAAAAGTGCAAAAAATGATACTAACAAAACCTTTTCTCAGAGCATGTTCTAAGCGGAATGACTCCAGGGGTAGTCTCCTGGGTGAAAGATGTATGTTGGCTGCCAAAGGGGATGAGAGTCGGGCCAGATTTATCCAAGATCTATGCCTGAAACCCATGAAAGAACAAAAATAATTTCCCTATTTATATTATAGAGATCGTGGAATGAAAACATCCTTGAGCTCTGTAGCTGAATGATAAGGTGACTTGATTTGGAACAGTGGATATTCGTAATATATGACAGGCAGCCATTGCTGACAGAGTGATGCTGCTTCTAAAAGGTATACCCTGCTGTGGAATGAATCAGCCCTCTTGTAGTAGAAAATGTTTTTCTTCTGAGGTGAAAACTCCAAGGAAGAGAAGGCAATTCTATTTCTCTGGATGTTCTAAGAGAATAACTCTCCTTCAAAAAGCGATATGAGCACTTCGCCGCTCTAAAGTTAACCATTGAACTCTTTATTGTGACCCTGCTGCATGCATAGCCTCCCTTAATGCAGCGACTCATTTCTGGATGAATTCAGTCCTGAAACAGGGGTTTCAGTGCTGAAGATAACACTTGACCCTTATAACGTCAGCGGCACTGGTTACATGAATTGAAGAGAGGATTTGATTCTAGAAACAAATCCATGAAAGCACAGGGATATTCTGGAGGAAATTAGGAGAACAAAGTAAAGTAATTTATCAAGCACACAAGCTTGGCCTTTGAGGGCCAACGTTTGCAGAGACCATGTCCTCTAATGGAAACAAATTCCTTAAAGGACACCTATGGGAGTCCAACAGCACATAAAAGTAAAATGTAGCTGAGAGCTAGAAATGATGAAAAGATGACCTGTGGCCCCTGGGCATAGCTTCAGTCTAAGGAAACATTTTATTAGCTTGGGATAAAAAAAAAAGCAAACAATTTTCCCTCACTCATTTCTGTTCTTAATACCTCTGAATGGAAATACCATCTATGGACAGTGAAGAGAAATACTACAGAAAAGCATAATTGATTAGAAGAATAAGATTGACTTACATGTAAAAATGTAATAAAAATGGATGTAAATGCAATGTGGCCCCGGAAAAAAAAACTACGAGAGGAAACATTAGTATATTATTATGCTGAAAAGCCTAGACACTAGCCTCTGTCTAGGACTGAATCTTAGCTCCGTCATATATTACTAACAGTGTGTCTTTAGGTGCGTCCTTTAACTTCTGTCAGGCTCGGTTTTTTCATCTGTAAAATGAGAATTACATTGGTACCTATGTCATGGGGGCCAGATGAAAAATGTTTTTCTTTCTTCCTTAACTGAGTTTTTCTAGGGCTCCGAGTATGCTTCATGTTTTCATCTTTATGTCTCTAATTCCTAATAGTGGCTGGCACTTAACAGCAGGCGGCACATAGTGGGCACTAAAATCTCTGTTGAACAAATAAATATGGAATAAATTATTCCTTTCATGTACTCCCTGAATAACATAAGAATTTTCTTATAATATACCCAAATTTATGTATTACTTAATGCCAAACAGAATCAAGGATAGTTTACTTGATCTTTAGCCTGAATCTCTGAAAGATTATTAAATAAAGAGCATAAAAATTGTAATCAAATCTTGGTAAGCCATAAAAAAGAGGGATAGAAAAGAACTGTTTATTAAGAATAGTTTAACATGGGAAAACCTAATGGACATTCTAAAATCACATTGTTCCTTAGTGTTATTAGCTATATGAAATTAGGCTGTCAAATACTGCTTTATGAATAGTCAGTAAGGAAGAAAAAGAATCACTAGGGACAAATCACTGTCATTCACAGAAGACTACCTGGCAGACTAAGAATTAAGTTCACTCTTCAGGGCATGCTATCTTCAGCTGTTATAAATATGCTGGAATGACTCTGTCAGCAGGCTCAGTAAAGAGGCTGCCTTCACCAATATGGTGCTTGTAAGGAGCAGTCTGTTGCTCAGAGGGAAAGAGAACAAAGACATTTTGTTTCCAATTATTGTTACTTTGCCTTTTAGCTCAGCTGAGCAATTTCACGACCAGTAAGACAGAGGATTCTGAAGAGCAGAGTAACTAAACAAAATCCCTCTAATTAAATGCCACTTGGCTAAGGACAGAGGACACTCAGAGTCTAGTTCAGAACAAGTTGTCTCTACATGGAGTCTGTAGCTTAGCATTTAGGGGTTAGAAAACACTCTTCCATTTGCAGACTACTCCACTGCCTCTCTCTGAGCCATGTTTAGACCTTAGCTACCTATGAATTTTCTCAGGGGCTCAATGACTTATTAATCTTCAAGATATGTCTTAAAATAGAGTTCTTTGTTATGACCGTGGTCTTTTGTAAGTGGTGCACAATAGAAATTTTCTGATCTAATTTTCTGCATACTGTTCTAACCAAATACAACTTTACTTGCATACTTGATTTCATTTAAGAATCTCAGATTTACATATTCAGCTTACAGGTTACCAAAAGTCAGAAGTTGGTTTATAGACTACGTTCAGAAAAATCCCAAGATTTTTTTTTTTTGTCAAATCATGACAGTGGCATAGCAGTGCAATTTGTAGTAGAGTTAATTTGTAGCTATCCTTTTAGTCCTCATTCTGAAATCACAGAACCTTCTGAAGCTCTGAAGTCTAATAAAATCCAGGGACCAGGGCAGGAAGTAAATGATACCTGGTCAAGTGAGCTCTATGGACCACTGAACATTGTCATATAAATTGGAACACAAAATATCAAAGATCATATTCTTACAGTCACTTGTGGGCTATATGACTATTGTTCTAGAATCTTCCATTGGGAACTACTGAACTTTAACTACCTTGGGAGCTGTGAACCCCTGGGTGCCTCTGTGAAAAATCAAGGGTCTTCAAATCCAAATGTAAAAAAGGCATTGTTAGAATGAATAAACGTCTGCTGTACATTTTCCAAATGTATACTAACACTAATAAATAAATATTTCCTTAAAGCATATCTTTTGTTACATATTTTTGCCATTGATTCTAAAAAAGTTAAACTGATAACAAGATGGGAAAAGACTGCAAAAAAAAAATGATATTAAAATGAAGTCCTCTCAAAGAGTAGAAGCTTCTCCAAAGAAAAAATGGTAAACTTAATAAGCATCAAAATGGATAGCAAAAAAGGAAAAATGTTGCTGCTACTAAATTTTTAGCCCAAAGAAGAAATCTGGAGTTACTGAAGCTTATTTTAGGGGCACTAAAACCCACCTACCTTCATACAGTGCCAGTATTCTGCCATAAGAGACATATTAACCTGGCTCTCTAATTAGCACTGTGACATTTTTCTCCTGATTCTTTCTTTATATAATAGCTAGCTCTAAACATTAAACTTGCCAGTCTTCTATCACAGTATAAGTTTTATGAGACATTCAGTAAGCCATTATTCTTGATTATTCAGTCTTTTTGTTTCTTCTATCACCTTGTATCTGTAGAGATCTTAGTCATAGATGGGTGGATTATGCTGACATGTAGGATTTTTAAAAATATTTAACTTGTGATAGGTAGGATGGTGTACACATTTAATATCTGAATATATTCTCCAAGTTGACTCAATTCCCCAAGCAGTATAGAAGGTGTAATCTTCAGGTAGAAATGAATAATTTACATAGAAAAAAATAGTTCTTGCTAATAGCATCTGAAATGATTTATATTCGTACTCACTTCTCGGTGAGACAGAATGCTTTCCTCTACTAACGACCTTCATATTATGGCAGGGATCATACGAAACCCAAAAGTGTAATTATTAACTGTAAGTTCTTTAAGAGCAGAAATTTAGTCTTTTCTTCCACTTCATGTTGTGTCACTTACCACCCAGCATCATAACTGGCCAATTGTAAATGCTTATTAGTCTTTGCATTAATAAATGAATGAATTATATCAGCAAATCAGTGACTCAATGAACTAATTTTGGCCTGAAGTAATTAGCTCAGTAATGAAAACAAGGTATAGATTAGGATAGAAGAAAGCAAGCTTTAGAATCCATACCTCTATCACCTTTTCCTCAAAGTCATTTAAAACAAATATGCAATTTAAGTTAAAAACGGTCTACTATCTTTCTAGGCAAACTTGTTTCCAGATAAATCTCTTGACACATCCTTCCAAGACCCCAACCCTCAAGCTTGTCTTATAATTCTAGAATTGCAATTGAATCATCAACTAAACCAAACGCATAATTCATCATTTCATTGTCCTGCAAATATTTTTGTCAAAATTTCCAAAATTCTATACAAACCAACCACAGCATTACCTTTCTCAGTTATACTGAATTATTAGAATATAAGCTTCACAAAGACAGGGATCTTTGGGCAATTTGTTCAGTCATATATTCCAAGCACCCAGAACAGTATCTGGCATAATAGACACTAAATAAATACTTGTTGCATTTGCTAATGTTCCATCTACCACACTTGAACACACCCATAGCCTTTGATGTCTTGTGCCATTGTATCATTTTCTGCCTACATTTATTCCCTGGTACCCGACTTGATACCTTCTTTTACAATTATATTTTCTTTACTCAAAAGCCATTTTAAAAATACTATAATGGATACAGTACAGACATTTAGTCATTTATTGAATGTAAGTATTAAATAATCATACTTACATACATCAGCAGTTATACTTTGTAAAGCACCTCTATATATAACACTATTTAATCTTCATAACGATTCTGTAGAAGGTCTTATTTTATTGGAATTCAGAAAGAGAAACTGAGGCTCAGAGAGGCTGACTTGCCCAAAGTGTACACAGCCAATAAAATTTGACCCTTTCCATACCTCTTCCCCTTGGAAATCTGCTTTCCATCTAGCACATTAGGTCCAAAATGCGTTCCAGAGTTGTATATGTGAAGTTGAAAAACATACTACGGAGAGACAAGAATATGTCTCCCATTTGTTACCATAGATTGCTGTGTGATAGCTTTAATCACAAAACAGATAAGTAAAATGAAAGACTAAAGAACAAGCCTTAACCTCTTAGAAACAAGCCCTCTAGTGGAACAACTCTATGTGCAGTAAAATTTGGAAATCTGTGCAGAAGGTAGGGAAGTATGTAATGGCACAGGTGGACGATCTTTCAAAGTGAAAGAGATAATTGTAATTCTGCAGGGATGCAAACCCTCCAGACCATGTGGCAGCTGCTTTTGAGACCTCTGTCACACTCTGCTCTGCATGCCCCTGAAGTCAGTGGGGGAAGGAGGGCTTCTTTCCTTTCTCACTAATCATCCTTGACATCCAGTTGGCACACCCATCAGACATAGTCTATTTGCAGCTTTCTAGGTCAGCCTGGCACTGTGTGAGGAGAGTGCCAGTATTTATAGGTAGCCTAAGGTTGTGATTAGAGTTACTTTGCATAATTTTGGGAGCTCTGGGATACCTATGCTGTCCCTGGGATTCAATTTGCAGATATGTTCCTGTGTCCTTTGAGGGAGGTAAATTGAACCTGAAGTTAAAGAAGTCTAAGTTTTAGCACCCCTATTTGCGTGGGCCCATACCCAGACCCTGGGAAGAGTTCTAGTAATATCTGCACAGCATCATGTATTTTATAAGATTTACAACAGCTATATTTATCTATTCCATCTACTCTTCCGTTACATTTCCCTTTGTATCTGGAGCACTGGAGTGGTGCTGACACGTTTTAGAAAGGACTAATGGTAGACTAAATTGAAGATACATTAATTTGAGTTAAGTGGATATGTTTGTGTAGTTTACAGTCACTTTCTTGTATAAATTGTTGCTAACAAGATTGCCCAACTAGCACGTGTGAGAGATGGGACTCAAATTGAGCTTTGTCCGACTCTAATGCTAATGAATTTAGCACTA
>CAUYRT010008401.1:0-27223 GCA_963574885.1 Lepilemur ruficaudatus | reverse complement strand
AGCTGGAACCCATTCTACTAAGTGAAGTATCTCAAGAATGGATAAACAAGTGCCACATGTACTCACCAGCAAATTGGTTTCACTGATCAACACCTAAGTGGACATATAGGAATAACATTCACTGGGAGTCGGGCAGATGGGAGGGGGAGAAGAGGATGGGTATATATATATACACAATGAGTGCGATGCGTGCCGTCTGCGGGATTGACATGCTTGAAGCTCTGACTCCAGGCGGTAAGGGGGGGAAGGCAACACACGTAACCTAAACATTTATGCCCCCATAATATGCTGAAATAAAAAAAAGTTGTGTGCTGGTGCCCATAGTGAGGGGAAACACTGCACATCTGCAGGCTAACCCTGGTTCCTGAGTTGCCGGGTCACAACCAGCTGTGCACAGGGGGCAGAAGGAGCTCCAAGGAGGGAGCCCCCAATGGTGCCTGGGGCAGGCAGGGAAGACGTCCCGGAGGGGGTGGGTCAGAGGACTGCTGTCTCAGTGTTCCCTGGGCTGGCTGGCAGAAGGTGGACCCGAGGGAGTTTTGGAAGAGCTGGCAGCACGTGAAGGTTGACATGGGGATGAGAACTAGAGAAGGCTGAGCCATGCTGAGGTTTCAGGCCTGGTTGACTGGTGGTGTACAGATGGCAATGTCTGAGGTGGGGAGGAGGAAGTCAGCTCAAGTTTTGACATTTTGAGTTGAAGATTTCTGTGGGACACACAAGGAGAGAGGGACAGGAAGCACTTGGGCATGTGGGTCTGTGCTCAGAAGAGGCATCTGGGCTGGAGATGGAGACTTTAGGAATTGCCAGCAGCGGGGAAGAGGAGCTTACAGATGAGTCAAAATAGACAAGAGGAGCTTACAGAGGAGTCAAAATAGACGTGGCCAGAGAGGTAGGAGGAAAACCTGGAGTAATTGGCATCGAGAGAGCATAGAGGGTTTGGAAGGAGGGAGGGCTGACGCTGCTTCATGCTAAGGGGTGGCTTTGGCAAATAGAAGGTTTCTTGTTTGGAAAATTCACAGCTTCTTCAGAGAGTGTGAGAAACCTTCCTGAGGGGCAGGGGCCTTTGTTTCAGAGGAGTGGGGGTGGAGGCGGAAGCCATGGGACAGGAGAGGGGAGAGTGGGGTGGGCAGGGAGAAAGCAAGGACTGGGCAGTGACCAGCGGGGCAAGCTTAGCTGCTGGTGGGCAGGTGCAGGACAGAGAAGGGCTGATGGATGAAGAGGTGCACAGGTGGAGGGTGGCTCTGGGCACAAGGAAGGATCCTGCTTTTCAGAGAGACAGGAGGACAGGGGCAAGGTGGTGGAGGATGCTGGCCACTGTCGAAGGGGAAGGGTGGTGGGGAGGCTCATTTATTTTGGGCCACAGTTAACTTTGTGAAGCAGGGTCTGGGGTTACCTGCTGAGAGGGAGGGCCAGGGGACAAGAGAGGTGTATAAGGAGAGAGGATCGCTTGGCCACCCGCGGGCAGAGCAGGGGCTGACCCAGGATTCCTTGAAGGAGGCCCCAAAGCTCACTCTTCTTTGAAGGGCTCACCACCCTGGGCACTCTTCCTTCTTGAGGTACATGGTTTGGGGCTGCAGGGGGCTTTGTTCCCAAGTTATTATTGTTGGCTGAGGAGACCAATCTGTATTGGGGTATGTGCACCATGTGTGATCTGATTGAGATCTGCTGTGTCTAAGGCCCTGGAACACCAATCATCTGTTTTGCTCCATGAAACAGCCCTGCGAGAGTATTACCATCATCTTTCTCCTTTCACAGATGGCAGCGCAACTCCCTGCTGGGAACATCCTGTGTGCCAGCCTGGCCCTTTGCACTCATTACCTCATTTCATTCTCCCACCCTGCCCTGTTGAGGATGAAAAGGTCACTAATATCCCCATTTTTCAGAAGAAGAGGTCTGGGCAGGGAAGCGTGGTTAAGAGGGGTGCCCCCTGCAATCGGAGGTCAGGGTTTTGGAGACCAGGTGCAGCCCACCTCCCATACCAACACGCTGCCTCTCCTGCTGCCTTCTGTTCGCTGTGCTCACTATCCAGATATTTGTCCCCAGTGGGCTAGAAATTGGGGATGTCGCGCACAAGCAGGACCAGATCTGCCTCCGTTGGTCCCTGACAGGGATGGTGAGCACATCCACAAGACCTCCGGCCTGCTGTCCAGCTGTCCTGCCATTCCTGACAGTAAGCTGCTTGAGAGCAAAAGCGTGCTGACCCACCACTGAGCCCCCACTAGCATCAGGCTGCACTCGGCAGGTAAGTGTGGAACCGAATTTCAGTAACTGGGAGGAGCAGGCACTTTCTGTTCCCTGCTGAGGCAGAGGACGTGCTGGAGGAAAGGGTCAAATGCCCTGATTCTGAATCCTGGCCCTAGATCTGTGCGCTAAGTCATGTGATGTTTCTGGGCTTCAGTTTTCCTATCTGTAATACGGGGGTTGGGGAGGGACGGGTATTCTTCAGCAGCACTCTACAAACCTGGAAACCTAGGACCCTCCTCCATATTGTGAGGATTCAACAACAGTAACATCATCATCATCACCATCATCATCATCATCATCATCATCATCATCATCATCGGCGTTTATTGAGTGTTTATTATGTGCCAGGTGCTGCTCTAGCGCATTACATATGCTATTTCATTTCACCCTCACGATAACCTGCCAAGTAGAAAAGGAAAGCAAGGCACAGAGAGGTTATAACCAGCCAGTAAGTGATCTAGTGCCCATTCTGTGACTTGACAACTGGCCGCCTCGTCTCTCATCCTCAGTTTCTTCAACTGTGAAATGTGCTCATAATATTAATACTATGTGACAAAGTGAGTGCCCAGGACCTTGCAGACGGTCATTGTCCACACGTGAGGGAGTGCTGTCACTGTTAACAGCGCTTCCTGCCTTTATCGCTGCTTGTCTGTCTCTCCCAGCGCCCTTCGTTTTTCTGCCATTTCTTATTTTGTGTGTTTTCTCTCTTTTTCTAGTCTCTTTCACCCAGCCGATCTCCTACCTTCTCCCACCCCCATCCCCAAGACCCGCTGTTTTCTCCGCTGTCCTCTGCTGCCCCCGTGTGGACCAAGCTGGAAAGGCCACTCGTCGCAGGCCCCACCTTTCCCGGCCTCCGCGCACCTGGGGCTGCCTGGGATGGTGAGCGCCTGTGGCTCCAGGTGTGGATCGCCCTCTGCATCCATCGGGCCGGGGTGTGGGTCTGGAGCCTTTGACCTGATCCACTCCTCGGATTTATTCCGACTTTGTTCCCGGTGCGTGGGACAGAGGCCGGGCCTCAGTTCTGCGTTCGTGACCTGTGGGAGCTGCCCAGCTCCTTCCTGAGCCTCAGCCCCAAAGGAGGGCTTTGGCCTGGGTGCACGAGCTTCCCTTTCGCCTCAAGAATTCGGTGAAATTTGAACTATAACAGGACTTTGGAAAGCCTTGTGCGGTTCACCCTACAGACACTTCCCCCACAGCCAGTGGTGGCTTCCGTTTTCAATAGTGGCAGCTGTACGAAGGGTTAAAATGCGCCCGCAGAGGAATTTATTTACCTCCAGGGCACGTTGCTAATGAGAGTCAGCATCTGAATTTGAACCCAAGATATCTCCAAGTACTTTTCTTACATTACCCGCGTCTTTACAGAGCTTAATTATCCTCCTGTCAGAAACCTGATGAACATCCTATTCCTAAATTGTTTTATATGGGTTTACAATGCTTAACTCTTATGTGTTTAAACATATTTTTAAAATTGCACAAGCAATGCATGTCACTGTAGAAGATTAGAAAACACAGCAAAGGACATCCAGTTGACGATGACACGTTGGACACGTACTTTTTCCTGAAACTAAAATGACAGCAAAAAGATTTTATTAAAATATTTAAACCCACAAGGACAAAGAGAACAGCAGAGATGATAACAACAGCATTAAAATCTTTTTTAGCTTTACTGAGGTATAATTCACAAATAAAAATTGTATATATTTAGGGTGTACAGCATGATGTTTTGATGCAAGCATACATCTTGAAATGATTCCACAACCAAGCTAATTAATATATCTGTCACCTTACATAGCATTTTTTTTTTTTTTTGAGAAAGAGTTTTGCTCTGTCACCTCTGGGTAGAGTACAGTGGCATCATCGTTGCTCACTGTAGCCTCCAATACCTGGGCTCAAGCGATCTTATTGCCTCAGCCTCAGGCTCCCATGTAGCTGGGACTACAGGCGTGTGCTACCACACCTGGCTAATTTTTTTATTTTTTTATTATTTTGTGGCGATGGGGTCTTGCTATGTTGCTCAGGCTAGTCTTGAATTCCTGGCCTGAAACACTCCTTCTGCTTCAGCCTCCCAAAGTGCTAGGATTACAGGCGTGAGCCACCTCCTCTGGAAGTGAAGGATGGAGAGTGTTGGTGCAGGTTATACTCCTCCACAATGCCCATGAGCTGCAAATGGCTTTCTAACTGCCTCTACCAAATAGCCCCATTCCGTTGAGAAGGAACCACTGCTTGCTAGGGGTCTGTAGCTGCATCATGCCATGTTCAGTGTTGTCTTGGGGATTCTCTTGAAATTGGAAATTGTGGTGGCTGTAGACAGCACTTGGAGCTGTAGGACTTCCCTACGGCCAGCTGAGGGTAGGTCCCAATGTAAGAAGGGTGTGTTTCCCTGCATGGCATCAGCAGCCCTTCCGGGGATCAAGCCACTAAACAGCAGGCCACTACTCTAGGGTATGCTGGCCCCCAAGTCAGGTGTCCTATTCCGGTGACCTGGGGTCTTGGTAGTGGTCGGGACTGTATTGGCTATAAGTTGTGAAATCCTGGTGTTGAACCAGACTAAGCTGGCCAGGACGGTGGAGTTCGACCTCCATCTCACTGGGGACAGAGACATGGGATGCCAGGATTCAGATTTGGATTTCTCCCTACTAAAGTCAGACAGCTTGACACAATGCTGGGCTCACTGTGTTGGAGAAGGAGAGCTGGCGTGAAAAGTCAAATTGCCTAACCCCAGCCCCAGATGGGGGTAACTTCACCTGAGTCCCCATGAAGCCTTGGAAGACTAAGTGCTGCCGGGAACAGCTCCGTTGCTGCATTTCCTGCTGCTGTCGCCCCTTGTACTTGGCCCCATGGGGTATCATGGGTCTAATCGCTGACATGACGTGGCTAAGACTGGTGGGGAACCTGTGGCCTTTTGACTGCATCCAAATTTTACATAACAAATCCTTTTATTAAAAGTGGTGCAACAGAGAAAGAGGAAGCTTTTCTTGATTCCTTTGGTGCTTAAAAAAGAACAATCTTGAAATCAGAAAGCCCAGGTTCCCCACCTTGAATGGGAGACAGTGGCATATGAGTCTAGGAGGAGCTGACTTCCTCTCCAGGAGCTCCCATTTACTATCCGCCAAACCAAAACAGCCCAACGTAATCAGCAGGACCAAGAAACAGGAATCACAAGTGGAGACTGCTGCTCACAACAGAGGCTACTAAATACCACCAGCAACTTGTCAGGTAAACATCCCAAAAGAGAAAAGAAAATATATATATATAGACATATCTCGGAGACATTGTGTGTTCAGTTTCAGACTACCGCAATAATGTGAATATCCCAATAAAGTCAGTCACAAGAAATTTTTGGTTTCCCAGTGCATATAAAAATTAGTTTGGCTGGGTGTGGTGGCTCATACCTGTAATCCTAGCACTTTGGGAGGCTAGGGTGGGAGGAAGGGTCACTTGAGCTCAGGAGTTGGAGGATGCAGAGAGCTATGATCACGCTGCTGCACTCCAGCCTGGGTGACAGAGTGAGATCCTGTCTCAAAAAAAAAAAAAGTTATGTTTACACTATACCTGTAGTCTAGTAAGTGTGTAAAAGCAGTATGTCTAAAAAAATGTATATACCTTACTTTACTGAAGAATGTTAACAAGCAATCATCTGAGCCTTCAGTGCATCCTATCTTTTTGCTGGCAGAGGGTCTTGCCTGGATGTTAATGGCTGCTAACTGATCAGGGTGGTGGTTGCTGAAGGATGAGAACCTAGATTACTTCTTGATTTATGAACAAACCCCTAGATAGAGAGGGAAAATAAAAGGTAATTAAATAAATTATATATAATATTTTAATGTAAATACAGTTGTCAATTTAAAAAATCACAAATTTCTAAACTTAGAATGGAGACTTTGTTTCTTATAAAGGGTTACAACCTGCAGGCTGGCCATTCTGCAGGTTGGGTAGCGTGGCCTCTGGCAGAGACTGTTAGCAAGCACTTTGAGGGAGGGGAGGGTGACACAGGAATTTATGCTGAATGGGTTGGCCAAGTATACCTATTCAATAGTTTACAGGAGGAGCTATGAATATTCACAAAGAGGGCCCTAACACATGCATATTGTATAAACATATATGTTACACATGACCCATGTTCACTTTGGGGTGGAGACTTAACATTTAAATTCATCGCAATTAATGGCCCTATATGCCAAAAGGTGAAGCAGGGACACAAAGGCACTCAAGTGCGCAGCTTCTGTAACCCAGCCAGAACCAGTCCATGGTTGGTGGTCTCTTATTAGGAGACAGTTACTGAAATCAGTCTCTTTCCAATCGAAGCTATAGTTATGGCTTGTGAAACAGGGGGTTGGTTAGTCAGTGTCTGGTAGTGGGTGAGCTGCAATTGTTTTAATATTGCTGATCTGGAGGCCAGTGCATGTTTGACTGCTAGAGAAAAAGGAAAAGCTCTGTGGCAGTTAGAACATTGTTTATCCTTTAAGTGTAGAGGGCACATGACTTAATTCTTTCCTGGCATGGCCTTAGGTCCTGTTTATAATTTGGTATCTTATTGCCCAAAGAGTCTGTTCTGTTAGTCTTATGATCTCTATTTTAACATTAATGCTGGTCGTTTGTTGTATCAAACTGCAAAAGGGAGAGGGTGTAATGAAGTGTGTCTGACTTCCCATCCTATCATGGCCAGGAACTCATTTTTTTTTTTTTTTTTTTTTTTGAGAAAGAGTCTCACTCTGTTGCCTGGGCTAGAGTGAGTGCCGTGGCGTCAGCCTAGCTCACAGCAACCTCAAACTCCTGGGCTCAAGCGATCCTTCTGCCTCAGCCTCCCAAATGGCTGGGACTACAGGCATGTGCCACCATGCCCGGCTAATTTTTTCTATATATTTTTAGTTGGCCAATTAATTTCTTTCTATTTTTAGTAGAGACAGGGTCTCGCTCTTGCTCAGGCTGGTTTCAAACTCCTGACCTTGAGCAATCCGCCCGCCTCGGCCTCCCAGAGTGCTAGGATTACAGGCGTGAGCCACCACGCCCGGCCAGATATCCAGCTTTTTAAAAATATGGCTAGCTGGTTGTGGGATATAATTACAATTTTTAAAAATGTTACTCTAAAATTCTATCAAGATCTGACTAGAAGAAAATAAACAAATGTGCTTCCTTTTGTTGCAATTACTGAAAATTTATTTTTGTTGCTTTGTAATATTTTAATGAAGACATTCTTTTTCCAATACTTATTCTGGTTCAGAATACACCCTAGCACAAATTAAGGGCTGTTAAAGTGACATCAGGGGAGAACAAAACAAAAAATGATTACCTACATACAATGTAGTTTAACACGAAGTTGAATTTATTGTCACAATAAATTGACACAATAAATTCATTGTCACAAGACAATTTGAGAGTAAGTGCGATAGACTGAATGTTTATGTTCCCCCCAAAGTTCATATGTTGAAATCCTAATCCCCAAAGTTTTAGGAAGTGAGGTCTCTGGGAGGTGGTTGGGATTAGAGCCTTAATAAAAGGGACCCCAGAGAGCTAGCTTGCCTCTTCTGCCATGTGAAGACACAGTGCAAAGATGGATGTCTATAAAAAAGGTCCTCCCCAGATCTACTGATGCCTTGATCTTCAATTTTTCAACCCCCAGAACTATCAAAAATAAATTTGTGTTGTTTATAAGCCACCCAGTCTATGGTATTTTGTTATATAGCAGCCAGAATCTATCAACACAATGAGTTTCTACTATTTTTTTGTGTGTCATTCAGCAAACTTATCCCAAAGAAACTATTATCTAATTGATATCATGATATGATATATTTAGGTGGTTTCTTATTGCCTTCATTTTAACAATCAGGAAAATAGTTACAGTGGCTTATTAGAATATAAGGTTCTTAAAGACAGGAAATATGTTTTATTCAACATCATGGTGGCACTAAACAATTTTTGAATAAATAGATGCATTTTAAGCTATAGCCTATATATCTTAAAATGTATATTTGTGATCATTAAAATTTGAGATTTGAAATTTTAAAAAATTAAAGTAAATTTTAACCTATGTTTGGGGATTTTCTTCTATAGTGTTTCTTTCCTTTTATTAAAGAAGAAGAAGGAAAAAGCCTAGGTCATATTCATGTCCAGAGTTTAAAGAATGAACATATTTTAGTCCAAAACTATATCAAGTCAAAGGATAATATTGTACCTGAATACAAAACGATCCAGCCTGAAGAATGTTCCCATTTATTAGATACAAATAAAGCACAAGTAAGATAGCAGAGTCAAACCAGCCTTCTCTTTTGCAGAGTCTTAGGAGTTAACAACCCAGGGCATTAACAGATAAGGCTCAGCTTCTGCACCTACATCCTTGAGACAGAGGGACCGTGCTGGTGGTATACAGAGGTGACAAGAGTGAGTTTGGAGATGACAGCATGAAACAATATAAAAGGTCTGAGCCCTGGTCACCTGAAGCTTTTGAGCTTGGCATTAGATCTTTTCCATCAGATGATGCCCGACTTTACCTGACTCCTCTGGTCCTCTCCCAAACTGGACAGATGGGATGGATCCATGGTCTTGGTTTAGGATGCTTCATTAGCATCACTTCTGTTTTAAGCCACATGAACCGTGGGGAAAGCATGACTTGGTGGTCTTCTATTCTGAGGCCAGGGTCAGGAAATTGAGTACTGGTTGATTGGTGTTGTTTTTATACTTTTCTTTTCATCTACCCACAGAATACATGGTACTTATTTTCTCTCCCTCCCTCTCTACTTTAAGTGCATGATTTTAATGAGTGCTTAATTCAGTTTGATCTTGCCGGTAGGCCAGGGAAACGACAACAGGCTATAATTGTTTGTCAGCCTACAGAAGTAATTCTGAACAAAAACAACCTGAGCTTCAGTAAAATGTAGGCCATAATTAAGGTGAAGATGTGGGCTTTTTGCTTAAATTATTAAGAAAGTTTCTTTGGTTTGTCTTACCAATGGAGCACTGTGGTAAAATTTTCAAATTCTCAGTTTCTGAAAAAAGCTTCTCTGGGATGTAAAACATCGAGTGGCAACCATTGCTTCTATGTTGACATATATTTGTTGGTATTTATGTATGTATATAAAATATGTATTGTCCTTTATCTAAAAAATATTTTTTATTACTACTTCCCATTAAAATATGATAGAAAAGTGGTTTCTTACTGGCAATGGTTACTCCAGGGTTTTTTTTTTAATGCCTTTTCTGGTTTTATTTTTAATTACAAAATTAATATATGTTCTTGATAAAATATTCAAACAATACAGAAGTGTAAAAAATAAAATTTTAAATCCTCCTTTTCTTCCTCCAGTTCTTTTCCTTAGAAACAGTCACTGATAAGTAGTTAGGTGTCCTTTCACATTTTATGTGTATAAAAATATTTTAAATAAAAAACATTCTTTTCTTTAGAACTCTGTATTGTAGAGAAGAGACAGTGCTACTTTTTTCTGGTAATTTTTATTTTGAATTAATTCCAGACTTATAAGAAAACCGCAAGAATAGTACAAAAACTCCTATATACCCTTTGCTCAGCTTCTCCAACTGTTAACATTTTACCACATTTATTTTATGATTGTCTCAGTTTCTTTCCTTCTTTCTTTTCTTTTCCTTTCTTTCTTTCTTTCTTTCTTTCTTTCTTTCTTTCTTTCTTTCTTTCTTTCTTTCTTTCTCTCTCTCTCTCTCTCTCTCTCTCTCTCTCTCTTTCTCTCTTTCTTTCTTTCTTTCTTTCTCTTTTTCTCTTTTTTTAGAGGTAAGGTCTCTCTTGCTCTGTTGCCCAGGCTGGAGTGAAGTGGTGAGATCATAGCTTATTGCAACCGTGAACTTCTGGGTGCAGGCAATCTTCTCATCTCAGCCTCCTGAGTAGATAGGACTATAGGCATGTGCTGCCATGCCTGGCTAAATCTTTTAAAAATTACTTTTTATAGAGATGGGGTCTTGCTATGTTGTCCAGGCTGGTCTCAAACTCCTGGCCTCAGCCACCCAAAGTGCTGGGATTACAGGTGTGTACCACCATGCTCGGCTCTATTTCTTTATAAACAATATTATTTTTTCTAAACAATTTGAAAGTAAGTTGTATTCATAATGCCTCCTTTCCCCAAACACTTCAGTGTATATTTCCTAAGAAGGATATTTTCTCTTACAACCAAAGTGTAATACAAGTATCAAAATCAGGGAATTAACATTGACACAATACTATTAACTACAGAGTTGATTCTATTCTTCCAAAACAGCATTACTTTTTAATTATATCATTATTTATTAAAAAGAATGTGTCAATTGATACATGTGTTAACATTTTTTTTTACAACTGTTTGAATGAATGGGCTGTGGTTGACTAACCACAGATTACTTAGGCACTCTGCCTCCCTATTATCTCCATGTTTCTCCCAACCTCCTACCCTCTCTCTCACACACAGACATACATGGACACAGACTACAGACGCACACTGCACATGAACACATACACCCCCCAGTGGCCACCCTTAGCATTTCCTGAGCATGCCTTATCTCTTTTGTTTACATCCTCTTCCCAAATGCCCTCCCTTCTCTCCCTTTTCTGACTGGCAAAACCCCACTCAGCTTTCAAAGCCTCCTGTTTGGCACCTTTCCCAGCCCAACCTCCCTCATGGGCACTTAGTTCTGCTTTGTTTGTGTTCTCTCAACTTTCTGTACAAGGCTGCTTTATAACATTTCCAATTATACCATCACTGTTTAGATTTCTACCTGATGGTTATACTATTTTTTTTTTTTTTTGAGACACAGTCTCACTTTCTTGTCCAGGCTAGAGTGCCGTGCATCAGCCTAGCTCACAGCAACCTCAAACTCCTGGGCTCAGGAGATCCTCCTGCCTCAGCCTCCCGAGTAGCTGAGACTACAAGCATGCACCACCATGCCCAGCTAATTTTTTTCTATATATTTTTAGTTGGCCAATTAATTTCTTTCCAATTTTTAGTGGAGACAGGGTCTCACTCTTGCTCAGGCTGGTTTCGAACTCCTGACCTTGAGCGATCCTCCCGCCTCGGCCTCCCAGAGTGCTAGGATTACAGGCGTGAGCCACCGTGCCCGGCCTTGATGGTTATACTATTATAAGCTCATGGAAAGCAAGGAACTTCCAACACCTAGCCCAGGGCTGAGAGTAGAAAGAATTGTCAATAAATGCTGCTCTAATACTGAATGGTTTATTAGTCTTCTCATGTGTGGATGCCAACAAAATGAATAAAATACTGATTGCCTTCTTGTAAGTTACATTTCTTTCTTATTTGATCTAAACGTGTCATACTGAAACAAGGGGAGAAACGCACTATAGCTTAAGAACCTACCTGAACTGAAAAATTCCAACACTGATGAAAGAAAGGAGACTTAAATAAATGAAAAGACAATCTGTGTTCACGGACTGGAAGACTCAATGTTAAGATGGCAGTATTACCCAAAGCTTTCCACAGATCAGCACAATCCCTATAAAAATTCCAACACCTTTTTTTCCCACAGAAATGGAAAGATGATCCCCAAATTCATATGCAGTTGCAAAGGGCCCCCAAAGTCCAAAACAATCCTGAAAAAGAGAAACAAAGTTGGAATAGTCACACTTTCTGGTTTCAAAACTTACTACAAAAGTACAGTAATCAAAATAGTGTAGTATTGGCATAAGAATAGACGTATAGACCAGTCGGGTAGCATTGAGTGTCCAGACATAAACACATACATCTATGGTCAATTGAGTTTTAAAAATTGTAATAAAATACATATAACATAAAATTTACCATCTTTTAAAATGTATAGTACAGTGGCATTATGCACATTCACATTATTGGGCAACCATAAACCACCATTCATCTCCAGAAGTTTTTCATCTTGCACATCCGAGATTCTGTACCCATTAAACAGTAGTATAGACAACTGATATAGACAAAGGTGCCAAGCCCACTCAACCGGGAAAGACAGTCTCCTCAACCAATGGGTCTGAAACAACCGAATTTCCACATGTGAAAGAATGAGGTTGGATCTGCTACCTCACACCATATACAAAAAATTAATTCAAAGTGGATCAACAACCAAACTAAAATGGATAAACCATAAAATCTTAAAAGAAAACACGGGGCAAATTTTCATGATTATCATTGGATTTGTCAATGGATTCTTAATATGACACCAAAAGCACAACTAACAAAAGAACAAATAGGTAAATCGGATTTCATCAAAATTAAAAACTTTTGTGCGTCAAAGGACATTATAAAGACAGTAAAAGAACAAAAGTATTTGCTAATCATATATCTGATAAGGGTTTAATATCCAAAATATATAAAGAACTACAACTCGACAGTAAAAAGACGCACAACCCGATTTTCAAATGGACAAAGGACTTGAATAAACGTTTTTCCCAAGAAGACAAACAAATGGTCAATAAGCACATGAAAAGATGTTAACATCATTAATCCTTGGGGAAATGCAAACGAAAACTATACCACCTCACGTCTAGTATGATGACTATTATTATAATAAAAAATGGGAAATGACGAGTGTTGTTGAGGCCATGGAGAACTGAAGCCCTCGTGCATTAGGTATAGGAATACAAAACGGTGCAGCTGCTGAGAAAAACAGTTCGGCAGCTTCTCAGAAAGGTAGATATAGAATTACCATGCGAGCACTCCTGTGTATGCACTCCAACGAATTGAAAAGAACGGCTAAAGCAGATACTTACCCACCAACACGCATAGCGGCATTATTTACAATAGCCAAAAGGTGCAAACACCCAGATGTCCACCAAAAGATGAATGGATAAAATGTGGTATACACCCACCATGGAATATTATTTAGCCATAAAAAGGAATAAAGTTGTGATACATGCTACAGTGTGGATGGACCTTGAAAACATTATGCTAAGTGAAATAAGCTAGACGCAAAAGGACAAATATTAGATGATGTCCACTTATATGAAATACATAGAACAGGCAAATTCATACGGGCAGAAAGTAGTTTACAGGTTACCAAGGGCTGGGGGTAAGGGAAAATGGGAAGTTCTTGTTTAATGGGTACAGAGTTTCTGTTAGGAGTGATGAAAAAGAAAATACAGAGTGGTGATGGTTGCACAACACAATTAATGCCACTGAATTTCACACTTAAAACTAGTTAAAATGGCATATTTTATGTTACGTATATTTTATTTAGCAAACACACACACACACACACAAACCTATGTCAAAGTCTGAGACCCATATGGTTATTAGAGGCTAGTGACTTTCTAGAAAGAGTGAGAGCAGAGACTGCCAATTAAGGCAGGCCCCAGTGTGTAAATCAGAATCCAGGTGAGGAAGTTTAGAGGAACTTCCTCTAAAGTTTAGAATCTAACACACTAATTCTAGTTTGCACCAGATTCACCTAATCCAACTGATTTGTCCGCACCCATAAAGATTCTATTTGCTAAGTCTGCGGCAGGCCGGAGACACTATTTTTAATAAGTTCCCCAGGGTGGGTGTGAAGTAAAAGAACAGAAGTATTGTCATTAGGTATTTGTTAATATCCTCTGAAAATGGTGAAAAGAATTTGTCTTCTGCTATTAGCTGGAGAGCCCCTGACTGCAAGATTCTGTGGAATCCTTGCCCTTTTAACACCAGGCTTAGATTCCTGCTCTCACAGTCTCTCCTGGCTCACAGCTGCAGGCCCCAGACTTCCGTCTGCACACTTAGCCCAGCCGCAGCCGCCGGGACAAATCAGAGGGTCAATCTTCTGATGACTCAGCACCAGGTCGCAGTGACTCAGCACCAAGTCGCAGCTGTTCCTCCGGATCTAATCTTGTCACCCAGCTCTGACCTTGCTCCCATTTTCTATCCCAGTTTTGATAATTGTGTCTTTGCTCTGCCACCAAACCCCTGTCCTTTTCTCGCCAGTTTTCTCAGGGGAGTCTGGATCTGAATCTTGCTCTCAGGACAAAGGTTTTTCTGTCTTGGCTCAGTATTTTTCACTGAAAGCGCTCACCTTCAAGACCACTCTATTCCCCAATCTTTCTCCATTCCCATACCTTTCCTTATTACACACACCTGCCGTTTAAATTCCCTCTCTTCTCCACATGGGATCTCCAGGGGTTTGGTGCTTCCTCTGGGTCCCCACCACTTCTGACTCCACTTACCTTCCCATGAACACTCCACCCTGCGGGTCTATCCCAGCAAGCTGCAGGCCAGCTGTGGAGGGACCTGGCCCCAGCTGGATACTCCACGATTTATTTGCCTTGTGAATTGCTTGGTTCTGGGCTCTGCCTGGATGCCTGTCAAAATACCCCATTATCCCTGCTGCTTCCTGCTGCCCACTGAGGGCGAGGGGGAAGAACTAGCTGTCATGGGTCTCCTTAATGTTTTGGGTGCTGTGCTAGGTGTTTAGCAGATGGCACTTAATGTAAGAGATTATTTTTAACTTTTTTTAAAAATAAGGATATGACATAGAGAGGTAAAGCAACTTGCTCAAGGTAGATTGCAAGACTATGGTGTATACTGAACTGGCTCTGCAGTTTCTGCTTTGTGGCTTTATCATGCAGGTCTGGACTGTCCTGTGGTTGTGGAGGTAGGAGCTGCGTGACACCTTTCAGGCTCCACTGCTTCCTTCCTTTCGGCTGTGTCCCTCTTCCATTCAACTCTCCCACACCAGGCAGTGCTGGAGGACACCAGACACCACTCCTGCTTTGGCTGAGTATTTGCAAGGTGTACCGGTGCTGGTGTGACATATGTTTTCATTTACTGTTAAGTCCCTCTATGGAGGAAGAAAGGTTACAGTCTGTCTTACAGATTCATAGCAACTAAACTCCTAACAACACTTTAAAACAATGAAATAGCTAAAAAACCTGGAGGTTATAAAGTGATGACCTATGATACGTAACTATTTAGCAACAATATTTCCTACACCCTTAACACATCAGACCTGCTTTGATCCCATTGTCGGTAGAAACCTACCTTTCACCTGCTCAATATAAATACAGGACAAGAAAGGAGCTCCTGGAGTGGAATTCCTCGGTTGTCCTATGTTTTGTATAATTAAAATAAGGGGATGATTGAAGTATGATTTCATTAATCACACAGTTTATTGCTACACAAAGAGTTTTTTTTTCCTTTTCCACAATGCTGAAAGAGGGGGCGAGTAACAAGAACAAATCCCACAGGGAGTGCACTTGATAAACGAGGTACCTCATCCACCTAGCCAGTGAGTTCTATCTTTGTTTAGGGTCCATTAGTAAAGTCTAGTTGGAAGCAGGCCTCTGTGGAGGTAAAGTCTAATCAAAGCTTGATGTGCACCTTTCTACAAGAGGTTCTTGGCAAAGATAGTTTGATCGACACAGCAGAGATCGGCAGCAGGCCAGGTCCATCGATGCTAGCAAGAGGTGCTGGCACTGGTTGGCGAGGCGTTGGAGAATAGCTCTCAGGCTGACAGAGAGTAGCCCTGCCGCAGCCTGAGCTATCGATTTGTCCGAATCTTAGGTTTATATATGTTTTGGAGTCCAGTAGTTGAGGCCAATAACTTACATCTGTGATCTGATAACATTCTTGCGGGGAGGGGAATTGCACTCCCTGTTCCTACCACAGCAAAACACGTCATTCCTGTAGCAAACTATGTGAATGTCTGGAATCATTTCAAAGCTATATAACATTCTATTTAGGAGGCATACTACCCCAGAGGGCGACTTGCTTGTTGCTCAAATGCCCTAGTACAGCTGAACTTTTTAAATTTTCCCATAGGGAAAAGAGAATCTATAGGATTCTGATGATTCTATTAACTCTTCATACTTGTCTGGCCCTAATCAAATTTTTCCTATATTGCTTTATGGAGAAGGCAGAATGCAATTTCCATCCCAGCAGAGTTTAAAGGCCAATTGCATGTGTAACTGTGGCATGGAGACAAATTTTAGTTCCAAATATAATCAATTCATATTATTAAAACTAAAATTATTCTAGTCACCCAAGAACTAAACCTTGAATTAATATTTTATTTCTTCTTTCTATTTCCCAAGTCTAGTCAGTCATCATATTCAGCTGTCTCTCTCCTCTCTCCACCCACGTGCTCAAAAACCTAAGTCTCCCGATTGCCTTATAATTAAGGCCAAATGGCGTGGTCTGGCATTCAAGGCAGCTACAATCTGGTCTCCACTTCTCTCCCCGGCCTTATTCCTCATAACTCCCCTATACAAACTACATACCAGAACATGAATGCCCTACTCCTATGCCTAGTTCATTCCATTCTCCAACCTGAATGCCCTTGTAAGTCTGAGTCCTAATTTTCCCATTTTGCTAGCTCAAGCCCCACTTTCTCTGCAAATTGTCTGGATCATTTTAGCACAGAGTTTTTTTCTACGTTCTCTCCTGCTCCTTTCTCACCATAAATTATACATGTACCCTAATTAGCACAGTGATCCTGACACCTTTTCGGTGTTCAGCAGAGTGGATAAGAGGATGGGCTCTGGATCCAGACTGCCTGAGTTGGTATCCTAGCTCTGCTGCTTGTTTGCTGTGTGCCCTTAGACAACTTACTTAATCTCTCTGAGCCTCTATTTCCCCATCTATGAAAGGGAGCAATAACTGTGCCTCATAAGGCTGTTGTTTTATTTTATATATGCTGTATATATACATATATTAATATTTATATGGAATTTATGTGGAATTTATATGGAATTAATATTTATATGGAAAGTTATTTATCCTTTTATGCAGATGTTCTATCTTCACCTAATGTTTGCTACAGTAGGTAACTGGCTACTTACGCCACTCATCCCAACCATCTCAGAGAAAGTTCTGGTTCAGACACAAGGATAATTATGAAGGAATACATAACTGAGAAAAGCACCATCTTGCAAATGTAAGTTGTGGGATAGCACAGATGGAAAACATCCCGAAGGAGAGAAAAGAATGATTAGCCCTAGACTCCGGGTGGAGATTCAGCAATACTCACATGCAGAGAAGGAACTTTTAGGACCTCAATGAGGAGAGATGAAAGTGTTTGGCCAGTTGATTTGGGGCCCATTTCATTTCCCTTTGAAAGGGACTGCGTTGGCGGGCTAGGGGTGGGGGCTGATTCTAGAGTGCCAGGGAAACTCGTGCAGAGCTCAGAGCATAGGAAGCAGGGCCGACTGGCGCCCCATGGCTTGGCTTGAGGCTCAAGGGAGCAAAGAAGAGAGACTACGTTTTCCTTTTGGGTTGCCCAGTCCTGCTCACCAGTCTTGGAAAGGAGACAGGATTTCCATCTGGTACTGCAGACTGCGAACTTGACTGGTGCGCTCCCTGGGCAGAATCCCTCAGGGTGCTGCGCTGTGCAGGTGGTGGGTGGTCGTGGTAGCGATGCTAGTGATGTATGTGTGTGAGAGACAGACGGGATTGATGGAGGGAGTTATATGATAAACTGTGGGTATGTGGGGGCATTCAGGCTGGGGGATGGTATCAGCTGGGAGGAACACAGGCCACGGGATGCATGCTGGAAGGGGTGGTGCAGGCTGGGAGAGGATTCGAGCCCAGGAGATATATCCCGGGGGGATACAGGCTGTGGGATAGAGACTGAGGGGCTATGGACTGGGAAGCACAGGCTGCGGAAGGTGTTGCATTAATTTTCTATTGTTTTATATAACAAATTACACAACTTAAAACCCCACCAGTTATTCGCAGTGATGTAGGACAAAAGTGCAGACACGGTGGCTGAGTTCTCCACTCAGTATTATCACAAGGCTAAAATCAAGATGTCAGCTGAGCTGTGTTCCTTTCTGGAGCTCAGGGTCCTCTTAAACTCACAGGGTTTTCGGAAGAATTCAGTCCCTGTGATTGCAGTGAGTACCCTCCTCCGCCCCCCATTTTCTTGCGGCTATTGGCCAGGGCACTCTGAGCCACTAGAGGGCGCCATAGTTCCTTGCCACGTGCCCGCTCCATACCTCCTGTCACGCTTCGAGTCGAGTCTCTCTTTGTTTCTAACTTCTAGACCCAGATCTAAAGGGCTCACGTGATAGGCCAGGTCTACCAGATAATCTTTCTAACTTAAATTCAACTGATTTGGAACCTAAATGACATCTGCAAAGTCCCTTCACAGCAGCACCTAGGTTCGTGTTGGACTGAATTACTGGGAGAAGGTGTATGCACATGGGGGCCAGGAATCTTTGGGACATCTTGGAATTCTGCCTTTCACAAAGAGACACGGGCTGGGGGACCCCTAGGTGGGGCGTGATACAGGCTGGAGGGAGAAAAGGTTGGGAGGATACAAGCTGAGGCGTATAAAAAGAAAATCGCAGAGTCAGGCACCTCTGATCTGGCCCACAGATCATTCATTAAGGAAATTTCTTGCTAACCTCCCATAAGCAAGGACATGCAAACTGTACCTCTGTCTAGTGCCTAAAACTAAAGGCTATCCGTGCCACACTAATAATGAATTACAAGTTTATATTATGGGCAACACAACCGGAAACAAGACAGAATCAGACCCTCTTCCATGTACCCAGGGACATCTACACAATTCCTTCACTCCCTTATTTTATGTAAAATATGGATTTCTTGGGCCTCACAAGAATGTAGCCACTGCCTCATCAGCCCCTCTCCCATGTCTTTATCCTTCTGTCTGTATGCCTTTAAAATGCTGAAGGTTTCAACCTCCCATTCAGAAAAACAACCACGGCTTGTCTGCGGTTCGTGTTTTCCCTGGGTGCATCCTCGAAATCTTGGCTTAATAAACCTCCGTTGATTGAGATTTTTGCCTCAGTCATTTATTTGGGTTGACAGGCAGGTACAGATTGCGGAGTGGATCAAACTGAGGGAGATACAGGCTAGGGCATGATGCAGGCTGAGGAGAGGATAAAAGTCGGGGTACAGGCTAAGGGAGGGTAGAGGCTGGGGAGACTACGCTGTGGGGAGGATATGCACTGAAGAGTGATACAGGCTGGAAAACAATCTAGGCTGGAATGGGATGCAGGAGGAGGCACCACGTGGAGCCAGCGTGCCTGACACCTGCCTAGTCTGAACCTGTCTGCTAAGGCAGAAAGATGTGCCCAGGTGTGTCGGGGGCACTCAGCCCAGCCTGGCTAATCAGGGACAGTTTCCTGGAGAAGAAGATAGGTGAGACACGTGTTCAAGTCAGGTGAGAGACCGTGAGCCCAGCCCAGGCACAGGGGTGTCAGTACAGATTATAATTCTTAGTTGTAAAGCTAAATCTTTGGCTAAACTATTAAATGTGTTTCTGTCCCTTTGAAACAGGATAATGCCACTGAAGGCAGCCCTGGATAGGAGAGGAGGAGCCCTGGATTACACATCCAGAGATACGGGTTCGGGTGTGTGCTTTGCCCTGGCATTCACCATTCTGTTGCTGTTTTAGTGTCTCATTTGATAAATAAGGAAGTTGGAGCAGATGAGCAACACACCTCCATAATTATGTGTTTTGAAATTTTTAAATGAGATAAATCTATTGAATGTCTGTGAAAGGCCAGATTCTATTACAAGTCTAACTTATTTTCAGCTATATAAGTGATATAATTGATTCTAGTTAAGTGCATTTTCATAAAATGCTAAATCATTTAAATAATAGAATAATCTCAGTAAATTTAAAAATTGTTTTCTGCCTATTTAAGGATATTTCTGCTTGGGGAAAAAATTTTAGTGTTAATGGGAACCTGGTGGATGGACATAGTCCAAATTAGATAAATTTGAGAGAGTCTTATTGATTAAATTTCTTTAGTGAGATTGCAAGAAAATGCTACAGAATTACACCAAAACTACCACAATAAAATCTATCCCCAGAAATCGTTCTTTTCATCATAACCTGAAATTTAAACATCAATAGGTCCATTTTTGTTGTCAGAAAGTTCCTCAAGAAAGAAAAAAATCCGTCAGCCATCAACTCAGGAAATACCTGCTTGTATAGCTCAAAATCAATACTTCATTAACTGGATCTGTGCTCTATCTCACATAATAGTATTTATTGAAAGTATAATGAGTACTAAAGACACTGTGTTTAGTACATTACACATTATCTCATTTAATTCTCCTGATGATCCTAGGATATCAAAGCTATTATTATCGCATTTTGATGCTAAATGTACACTCCTGATTCCTATACAATACTTTTGCTTAGATTCTAGAACATTTGTTTGCTCTCTTATTCTAATGAAGGCCAAGAACCTCCAGGTGGCCCGTACATCAGGTTCAAAGTCCTTTTATAAAGCATGGCTCAAAGACTTAGCTGGATACCACCATTAGGAAGAGCCACTATGTAAAAAAGATGCCACCTGTGAACTCTCTGCTCTGAAAATGTACTTTTTTGGGGAGAAGGACTTTCCTATGTTCTGCCTCTAAATATTTAACTGTTTTGCTTTAACCAGGGAGGCTATTAAAAATACTTAGCCTGGCAAGAGCACTAAGCAACCAGAAGAGACCCCCGACTGTGCTAGGCTGAATTAGTTTGTTAGGGCTGCCTAACAAAGTACCACGGATTCAGTGGCTTAAACAAAAGAAATTAATATTATCACAATTTTGGAGTCTGGAAGTCCAAGATCAGGGTGTTGGCAGGGTTGGTTTCTTCTGAGGCCTCTCTTCTTGGCTTGTATGTGGCCGCTTTCTCTCTGTGTCTTCATACGGTCTTCCCTCTATGCCTATCTCTGTCTAAATTTCATCTTTTTATAAGGACACAAGTAGGGCCGGGCGTGGTGTGGTCACTCATGCCTGTAATCCTAGCACTGTGGGAGGCTGAGGCGGGAGGATCACTTGAGCTCAGGAATTTGAGGTTGCTGTGAGCTAGGCTGATGCCTGGCACTCCAGCCCAGGCAACAGAGCAAGACTCTGTCTCAAAAAAAAAAAAAAAAAAAAAAAAAAGACACAAGTTGTATGGGATTAGATTTTAACTTAATTACCTCTTTAAAGACCCTCTTTCCAAATACAGTCACATTCTGAGTTATGGGAGGCTTCAACATATGAATTTTGGGCAGGTACGACTTAGTCCATAATACAGGTCTAACTCTCCTTTCCTTTGGGATGGTGGGGAGGGAGTGGAGGAGTCGAGGATGAGAAGGGTAGGGTATGGGGTGGTTTTGGAGTAACACTTAGGATAATGGATAGTTTCTTCCAAATCTTTACCATCTGCTTTAGATGTCCTTCATGTCTGCCAGATCTCTTCCTTCCAGGTAAAGAGAACGGGACAGGAGGTGATACCAATTGCTTGTGTTTGTGCCTTGGGCAAAAGAATGAGCCTGTAAAACCGCTTATGAATGAACAATGCATTGCGCCATGTGGAATTTTGTTATAGTCCTCAAGGCTGCCTCAAACACAGCAACACACTGGAATGAGAGGCTCTGACATTAAATAAAGGGCCAAAGTGCTCAGGCTTGCATCTTTGAAACAAGGAACATTGTATACACTGGAGAAGACATTAAAATTTAAAAGCAGCAATATGAAATCTAGGAAGTAAGTGGAGGTATGAGAAAAGAAAATCAGGAGAGTAGAATTTAAAGGAAAAATGAAGATTAAAGAGGAAAAAAGTTTTGTTTTTTGGATGAACCCAACGGAATATGATCTAAGTGAAAAGTGCTCATCTATGTAAGATTGATTGCTGGGAACAGTATCATAAAATGAACATTAGCTCGCAATGGTGAGTGCCTTCTGCAAAGAGAGAAGTAGAAGGGAAACAAAACATGTCACTATGCCTGAAAACCACTTATCGGAAGCTTCTAAAAGCAAAAAGAGAAAAGAAAGAACATCACATGACCATTCCACTTATCTTTACTGGGAATCTTTTGGAGGCAAATTCATTTGTTCTTTTGTGGTGATGCCTCACATTTTAGACAAGTTCAAAAGTAAATAATTTTCTCGTATAGGACATGCTTTCAATCACCCTGATTCTGAAGGAAGCTTTTTTCCCCCTTTGGCTACTTTTGTAAACAAGTTAGGGAGGAATTGTTTTGAACGGATTCTGCAAAGTGCATCTTTTATGTCTACTTTACATTGTAGGTCTTGAGAAAGAATAAATAAAACGTAACACATTGCTCTGGCTATTTCAGAGGATTTGGGTTGGGTGAAATTTGAGTTCTGAATTCAGCTTGAAGCAGAGTTTTGTTTAATCTTACACTCAGGGTATTTCTTGTTCATGTACAACTCCTCTTTCAATGAATGTGAACTTCACCAGTAAAAAAGATCACAGACTTGTGGTTAGAAAGGGATTTGAAACATCGATTGGCTCAGTTCTCTGGTTTCAGACAGGACACGTGCATGCATGCACTAACCCCTTCTCACAGGATGTAAAAAATAATTAAATCCTAAGTCTCAGAGCCGCTTACATTGAAATGTATCTTCTTAATTTGTATGAGATTAATATATTTCATTCTGAAGCTGGTCAGACTTCCTTTATATATCAGTAGTATTCAGTTCATGCTTCATAGTTGTAAAATGGTGAGCATTATAGTGTTACATATTTATTTTGGCATAAGCTTACGGCCGTAATTAGTCAACAAATACTTTTTGAACAGCTGCTATTTGAAGGCACTGTTGTAGGTGTTGTGGGAGATGTGAGACTATTTAAAACACACTGTCTTAATTCAAAGAGCTTATAGTGTTTTTGTGGAAAGACAGTTACATATACATGTGCTAATAATATTAAAACATTGATTTTCCATGTAGATTTACTCAGATATTTCTTCTCTGTAATAGTATCATGAAAAAAGATGATGAAAATTAGTACCACTTTTAGATCATGGAAGTAACATATGAGGAGAAATGCTCCATTGTTTGTTATTGGTAACAGATTTGAGTATATAACCTTTTCCTCTCAACTAAATTTAAGATTTCTGAGGCAAGTTGAGTTCGATTATTTATCTTTGCATATTTCACATACCTTCCACGAAATAAAAGCACTTATTGATTGATTGAGTAATCATGGATCTAAGCTCAGTGCTAAAATTACATGCATAACCAACATTATGTGAGGCACTGCTCATTGCTTAACGACTATGAAACATGACCTCATCTAAGACAGTTTGGCTCTCAGAATTGACCAAAATTTATAGGAATAAGGATTTTAGCAGGAGGTTGAGTGTTGCACTGAAGGAAAGTTTTTTTGTTTTTTTTTCTTTTGGCTCTGATGTCCGTACCATATTTAAACCTGCTACACCAATGTTCAAATTGTTGGTACTATTCTGATTACATTGTAATGGAGAAAATCTCTGTCGATAGTATCATATTGTTTGCTTTTGCTGCCACTGTGCTGTATGATGAATATACTCTTGTGTATCCTAAGCTTGATGTTAATACCTGAATTGCAGTTTTTAAAAAGTAACATAAGCAAGCAATATTTGTTGGAAGGTAGATAATGTAGTTTGTCTCAGTAAATATAGTTGGTGGTTTTCCCACATCTACAATTATCTCCATAATTTCCTTGTTGAGTGAACTAATGGTGTTTCATTAGAAACCCACAACGTAGCCAGAATTAAATTCCTCCTTTTTTAGAAGTCTACAACAAAAGTGAATATATAACCTCTCTTGTTAATCTATTCCAGTGTCTAAGAACTTTCTCTGACAAGAGTGCTTCCTTGGGCCTGAGCTTTGCTTCTCCTTGTAAACCCATTTTCTTTAATCCTACCCTTAATAGAAGCAGAGAAGAGTAAACAATCTTTCTTTGCAACATAGCTAGTGGTTATGCAAACCATTATATCAGTAATAAATGTCTCATACCCACTGTTTAAGATAAGGAACCTATGAGAGTTGTTGATTTATTTACCATTGGGGGAAAAAAAAGACAAGATGGAGAGAAGACTCTTTTGTCTGACAAAGTAAAAGGCAATTCATATATTTTCTAGAGTCATAGATGGATGCCATTTTAGATATGCAGTAGTTATTCCTGGTGACCACCAATTCATTTAGAATTAAAGGGTATATTCTATGGGAAACATTAGACTTTTGATGTTCACATCTCTTAAAAAGGATTTTTATATACTGTCTCACAAGAACATATTCATAGCTGTAAAATAAAGGGCACAATTTCCTTTTTGTAAATGTTTTCATCCTCTGACTTTATCTTAAAAAGCTTCTTTTTAAATGGCCGTACTGTTTTAGAAATTTCTTTCTTTCTGTACCTGCATTAAATGGTCCTTTCCTCTCCTATCTTGCTTTTCCAAGGCAACAGATGAAATTTCATTTGTTAGAACTGAATCAGAAAGTTAAGGGTCTAAAGAAATCTAACACTTAATAAAAGAATATCGAAAATAATAGAGTTTAAAGAAGGCAATATAAGGCATATAATATTCTGCTTGTACAATTATAATAGGTTTCTTGGGGAGAGCAGAGAAGCAAGAAGATTCATCTGGGTGTTTGCATAATAAGTGTTAAATAATCAAGATAGATAAATATAGTGGACTCTTGTACTAACAGTTAAAAGCCACTAGAGTGCATAAAAATTTGCTGTTCCAATGCCTTGTTTAAGGGAAATCATTTTATTAGAGATTTATTCCACCTACTTGTCTTCACAATGAACTGCATACTAAAGACAATTTAGTAGGAGATGAACATCTAAGCTCATTGGCGCTGAAATAGTTCAACATGGGTTATGTCAAGCGTTCAAAGAGTTTGGATGCAATAAAAAAAAAACTATCAGAATTAATAAGACTGATTTTGTCTAACATCATTACCAGTCCTTGTCACTGGTGTAATTTCAAATAAAAATGAAACAAAATAAACTAAAACAAAAAACACTGCACCTCCGCAAACAGTGGTGCTGAGTCTGGGGAGGTCCTGCAAGCTGACTTTCAAGAACCCTTATAAAGTGGCACTTATCTTGGTGAAGTCAGCCCCACTCAAGTCTTGTTCTTAAGTTTTCAAGACCAGAAACCCAAGTTTTGTGAGCATCAGAAGTAGATTTGGTAGGAACAGACTCACACAATCCAGCTCACATAATACAAAATAACAGTTTTGTAGATGTTGAGGTCAAGCAGACATGGATGCTCATTTCAGTAGAGCCCCAAGGACTGTATACATTGGGAGCCAAGCTGTTAGATAGTTACTTGGTACATGGGAATCAAATTAAAGGAAATTAGTTGACATACTGATGGTGTAGCATTTCTGCACAATTTAGTGATAGTCTCACCGTGGACACTATCATGTTTAAATCTGCATTGCTGAGATTCTTCCATCTGGGTGGTATTTGAAGGGGAATTGTCCACTCCTGGCTCTTGCAATTGGTTACCCTTTCTTTGCTACATCTGACCAATTACTTTTGGATGCAAAGACTTTTACCAACCAGGACCAACTAACTGCTTCATACTGAAAAGGCCAACCAGTTAAAATGCAGGATAGCCAATTAAATTTGAATTTTAGAAAAACCACAAATAATTATTAAGTATAAGTACTGTCCCATTCATTCAATATTTGGGACATACTTATGCTAAAATTATTTGTGGCTCATCTGAAATTCAAATTAACTGAGAATCCTCTATTTTTATTGGCTAACTCTGGCAACCCAAAAACTGCCTTCCTGAGCTTCCTTGCCTATTACCTTGATTGGAGTTTTGGGTGTTCCCAAGCTCTTGACACATACACAAATACAGTTTCTTGCTTTATCCATACAGGTTAATAACATTCATTGCGTGTGAAGTTGATCTTCAGAATACAGCTTTCCTCGATCTACAGTTTGTGTGTTTGTGTGTTAAGGAGGGCGGGGAGAAGAGTAAATCTTATTGTCACTGCCATGCACCAACAGCTGTTGTTGAGATAAATTGTATTAACCAAGGTTGTTTAAAGCAGTACAGACCAGTTTGGGAAGGATGAAGGACTAGTATAAATGAGCTCCAATAAGATCATTTTACTTTTATCGTATAGCTGAAATAATTTGTGTTGAGGAAATGGGAGACAGAAATTCTACCATGGGAGAAGGATAATTTCGGAGAATGGAAAACTTTGAGTCTAAGGCAGGTCTGGGGAGTGGAGTTCTGTACTTGGGACTTAGAACATCATGTGTACTGGGTCTCTAAGGAGACTAGCATTTTAGAGAAGGATGCAGAAAAGGAGATGGGAAAATGTCAAAGAAACTTTGAACATTTCATATTTGTGTGTAGGGCTGGCCCTAAATGTGAGGAGAGTTGGAATCCCTTCCTCCTGCTGTCTCTCCTATTCTGCTTGGTCCTCTGGTTGCAGTACCCAGAAATCAGGTAGGTTTATTTAGTACTATTATTTACCTGCATTTGGGTCGAGTAGACTTTATTTTATGGGCTAGCTGGGAACCTCACCATACTATATAACTGCAGTCCCCAACCCCCCCCCCGTACCGCTCTGCAGCCTGTTAGGGACCGGGCTGCAGAGCTCTACCATCCCCCTCTCCCCCTCCCCCCTTTATGGAAAAACTGTCTTCCATGAAACTTAGGAAGGGGGTGGGGAGGTGGTGCCGCCCAGCAGGTGAGCAGCAGTGAGTGGGCCAGTTAGAGTGAAGCTTCATCTGTGTTTGCAGCCACTCCCCATCACTCCCGTCACCACCTGAGCTCTGTGCCCCTCCCCCGTCCACGGAAAAATTGTCTTTCATGAAACTGGTCCCTGGTCCAAAAAGGTTGGGGACCACTGCATACAACATTGTTTTTAAATGAAAATGTGGTCTGAGTTTCAAAACAATTGACTTAAAAATAAAATATTGAAAGTTTTGTCAGGCTGGGTGTGGCTTATTCACCTGGTGACTACTGAATTCAGGTACAAGACCTGGTTACAATGCAATGTATCACATTGAATACACATAACAAACAGATCTTATAGTTTAAATTCAATTCAATCACATTCTATTCAACAACTATTTTTTTTTTTTTTTTTTTTGAGAAATAGTCTCACTCTGTTGCCTGGGCTAGAGTGCCGTGGCATCAGCCTAGCTCACAGCAATCTCAAACTCCTGGGCTCAAGCAATCCTTCTGCCTCAGCCTCCCGAATAGCTGGGACTACAGATATGCACCACCATGCCCAGCTAATTTTTTCTGTTTTTTGTAGAGATGGGGTCTCGCTCTTGCTCAGGCTGGTTTTGAACTCCTGAGCTCAAA
>CAUYRT010008396.1:0-51707 GCA_963574885.1 Lepilemur ruficaudatus | reverse complement strand
CTGCCCCATAAATACATAACACACATTTAGGCCGGGCGTGGTGGCTCACGCCTGTAATCCTAGCACTCTGGGAGGCGTAGGCGGGAGGATTGCTTGAGGTCAGGAGTTCAAGACCAGCCTGAGCAAGAGTGAGACCCCATCTCTACTAAAAAAATAGAAAGAAATTAATTGGCCAACTAAAATACATAGAAAAAATTAGCCAGGCATGGTGGCGCATGCCTATAGTCCCAGCTACTTGGGAGGCTGAGGCAGGAGGATCGCTTGAGCCCAGAAGTTTGAGGTTGCTGTGAGCTAGGCTGATGCCACGGCACTCTAGCCAGGGCAACAGAGTGAGACTCTGTCTCAAAAAAAAAAAAATACATAACACATGTTTAGAGTTTCTAGAAAAGTTATTTCCAGGGCCTCCAGGAGGTGAGTTACAAGTGTTTGTACACAAGTCTGCACCTCTTGGGAGCCGAGTCTCTATCAGGTATGCTGCCGGAGCACTGGGCTACTTGCCTTATCAGAGTTGGGTAGAGTTTTGGGATGAAGTAAGGAGTAGTAGGCTGGGAATTCCCTTCTTTTATGATTTTTTGTTTGTTTGTTCTTGTTGGAGGAGTCTCAAAATGGGGCTGCTTGTGCCCCGAGGTTTTAGTGCAAACAGTTCTTTCCATTTTTATTTGTATACTGCTCTCTCCTCTCCTTGACTTTCAGAGGTCAAAGCTGTTCTAGGCTACTCCCTCCCAGTACGTTCCTCCAGAAGGCTCCTCAGGCCATGAAGGATTTCTGGTGAGTCTGCCCTATCAGTTGGCCAGTCATGTCTGTGTGTTTTCATCTCTCCTGGACTCATGATGGGACATCAATACCTACCTCTATCACTGTCTCACCTCCTTCATGAACTGGGTTTTTGGGGTTTGTTTTCAGACAGAGTCTAGCTCTGGGACTACAAGTACACACCACTATACCTGATTAATTTTTTCTATTTTTAGTAGAGACGGGGTCTCACTCTTGCTTAGGCTGGTCTTGAACTCCTGACTTCAAAGTGATCCTCCCATCTTGGCCTCCCAGAGTGCTAGGATTACAGGCATTAGCCACTGTGCCTTGCCCTTCATGAACTGTTAACTGGCATACTCCAGTTCAAATCCATCCCTCCCTTTTCTGAACTCCATATTCTATAGGAAATACACAATTTTAAGACTTTTTGGTTTAATAACCTATTTCTAGGCAGCACAATTCAGAGCTGTCCATGGGTAAGAATTTTCTATTAAAATCTTTTGTCTTCTATCACACTAGCTGGGGGTTCAATCAATATTTGCTTTACTGAAAATGACAAATACAGGTGATTTACTTAGTTAATGATAAACACCACCTCCAGTTCCTCCCCCACAAAGGGGAAAATATCAGACTTTCAAATAAGCAACCAAAACTTCTTTCTTTGTAGAAATGTGGGTCTCATTCTGTTGCACAGGCTCGAGTGCAGTGACATGATTATAGCTCACTGCAGCCTCAAATGCCTGGGCTCAAGAGATTCTCCTGCCTCAGCCTCCCCAGTCTAGCAGTACAGGCTTGAGCCACTGTGCCCAGCGACCAAAATTTCTGGTCTTCCGTCTTCCTTTGCTGGACCATGGAGGTGAAAACTGAGAGTAAAACAAATATTACATCATTCAGAAAGCCCCAATATACCTTATTTGATGAATTCAAAGCAAATCCTTATTTGCACCTGTCCTGTAGAGAGTTGCTGTATGTCGTGTTTCACACATTCCAACTTATATGGGTCATTGGTTTTGTTTGCTGTATAAGAGACAACGAGCCCAGTTTTTGGACAATTGGCTCTCCCCTGGGTCAGTTTGCTTCACCCAGAGATAAACTTTTACATAGGGAAAGCCAGGCCCTGTTCTTAATCCCTGCCCTCTACCCTCCAATCAGTCATATGGCTGAAGGGAAGACTGCATGATTTCTAACAAAAATTTGTGCCTGATTCATGTATGTTTTGTTCCTACTGACACCATTTTCTTTAACAATGAAGAACATTTTTCTACTTATTTCAATCTCTACAAAATAATCAGGACATAAGATCACTGGGAAAAAATGAAAATAGGGTTTAAATAAAAGATTTTTTTTACCAGCTATTTATTAATTACCCACTGTATATGCTAGGCACCTAATACATATAACACATTTAGCAGTGGCTTAATAAGCAGAGGTAAAAAAAAAAATACAAAAAGGAATTAGAAGCTGGCAGGAATCTAGTCCATCAGATTTATTTTAAAGGAAAGGAAACTGAGGTCCAGAGAGTTTGCTTTGCCTCATACCTGTGACAAGTTAGAGGCAGAGTTGGGTCAAAGGTCTCTGATAAGTTGGACAAAATCAAAATTGCAAGTGTAAAGATACCATGCAACCACAGATTTGAGGCATATTTAGAAACTGTCCAACTTTAAAAGCGTGTTAATAATCTTGATTAATTATGTTTTTTTCTACCTTTTACTTTTTACACTATCAATTTTTTATAGTGGTAGTGATGTTTATTACTTTTGTAAAATGCTTGATGAGACAGAAACCTTTACCTTTCTTTGGTTAAAGTCACCAAAGAAACCAGGTGAGTTAGGACTGAATAGCTTCACTACATTTGAGGGGTTTTTTTGTGCTTTGTATGATAATAAGACCTGAAGAAAAGCATAGATGGGAATTTTCAATGTTACAAAGTTTTTTTAGTACAATTTTTTCCCTTTGGGTCTTGCTGTGCTGCCCAGGCTGGACTCCCAACTCCTAGGCTCAAGTGATCCTCTCACCGTAGCCTCCTGATAGCTGGGGCTATAGGTGCATGCCACTGCACCCCACAATATTATAAAATTTTAAAAATTATAAAAATAATGTACTATTAGAGAGAGTTTGGGAAAAAAGAAAGGATATGTTACCTGAATGGGGTCTAGACCATACCACTGTGGCATAAAAATTATTTCGAGCAGCAGAGATTTGAGTTCTGAAATTTCTTATCTGCCTAAAAGCAGTCTCCCAAAAGAGCTCTCAAGAGAACTTGAGATTTAAATACCATAAATCCCCTCCCCGGAAGCGACCAGGGAAGATCGACTCTTATCACTGGAGATGAGAAGTCTCCACACAACACCTAAACAGACATTTCACAAAAACTATCACATTGCCCGTCTATTCTCCTAAGGACCCATTTATGTTTCAAAAAGTTCATCTGTTTTTCCATAAGTGCCCTTCCCCCCCTCCATTTTCCTCTATTAAGATGCTATATAGGGGCCAGGCGCGATGGCTCACGCCTGTAATCCTAGCACTCTGGGAGGCCGAGGCAGGCGGATTGCTCAAGGTCAGGAGTTCGAAACCAGCCTGAGCAAGAGCAAGACCCCGTCTCCACTAAAAATAGAAAGAAATTAATTGGACAACTAAAAATATATAGAAAAAATTAGCCGGGCATGGTGGCGCATGCCTGTAGTCCCAGCCACTTGGGAGGCTGAGGCAGAAGGATTGCTTGAACCCAGGAGTTTGAGGTTGCTGTGAGCCAGGCTGACGCCACGGCACTCACTCAAGCCTGGGCAACAGAGTGTGACTCTGTCTCAAAAAAAAAAAAAAAAAAGGATGGTATATAAGCCCCAAATTCTAACTGCCCCTTTGAGTCCCATTTGTCTGTGAGCTCCCATACCTACCTACATAGTGAATATACACACAGTTAAATTTTGTTTTCTCTTACTAATCTTTCTTTTGTCAGTTTAATTTGTAGGTACCCAGTTACAAACCTAAGAGGGTACAGGAAAACTTTTCCTCCCTGACACACACATAAACTCACCATCAGAGTAACACATCTATTATCATTTTGCATATTCAGTCTTTTCAACTTCATTTACCTTTTACATAATTACAATCATGGCTAACATCATATAAGCACCCATCTATGATGCTATATAACTCTCAAATTATGATTTTTTTAATGATTGCATAGTCTTTCATTGAGATGACATCAAGAAGTTCTGTAACTATTCTACTGTTAGATATTTAAACTGCTTCTGGTTTCTTAAAATTGTGAATAATTTGGAAAACAATTTGTGAGCATAAAGCTGTTTCCCCTTTAAAATCAATTCTGTAAGTTACTTGCACAGGAAGGAGACCCGCAGGTCAAAGAGAATAAATACATTACCATATGCACAGACACACTGCTAAATTGCTTTCCAAAATAATTGCTTCAAGTGGTGTGGCCTTTGAAAAGGGAATGTTAAGCTAAATATCCCAGGGAGATGACAATTAGTGGTAAAGCAACAGAAAATGTATAACCTTCTTTTATAAACTAAATGACTTAAATCTGAGATAAAATAATAAGTAGAGGCCATGAAAAATGTAACCATTTAGTGTCTGGAAGATATGCAAACATGATAAAAATGATTCAGTTAAGAGGAATGAGACCCAGAGAAAGAACCCTTGGGCCCTTTTTACGAAACAAACAAAAATACTAGTGGATTCATTTAGCAACAGATTTGTGGATTGTTGAACAAATGAGTTTGTCTTAAGCGAAAAGGGCAATTTAGGAGCATCATTGCTGGTGAAACTTCTGTTATCAAACCTTTATTTTCTTTTTATTAGCTTTCATTTGGAGGAAAGGGTAAACTACCAGACAAAAGGCAATTTGTGCTCACAGTTATCTGATTAGAAAAGGAACAACTAAATAGCCAAACCCTTCTCTCCCAGCAACTTTCCTGCATTTAGCCATTTACCCCTCCTTGGGAGAGCCCAGGTCCCAATTATTCTAACAGGCAATTGATAATGAGATTTCAAAGTGCAGCAGCAACAACAAAGAAATGGGAGAGTCTAAGAAACCACTAGCCTTTCATCTTAAAAATGGGTGAGGGTGGGGGTGGGGGAGAACCACATCACAATTCACTTCAAAACTTTTTTCCTACCTTGTATTCTAAAGAGGGCAATGTCGATTTTCATCTCGGAGTACCATTTTTCCTACTAGTTTCTCTACAGTGAGCTTTCCACAAATGTTTTTCTGGAGCACAACTACTTAAAATCCAAATTTATGAGCTGTAATTATCTAGTTCAAAGCTGAGAAAATTACTGAAAGTTATTTGTCCGCCCACCGCCACTGCAGCAACATGCTCATTTTCTCTCCTGCAGTGTTTTAGGGTTCAGCAGCAGCTGTAGCAAACCTTGTAGGATCGTCCCTAAACACTTTTTGACAAGACCAAAAATGTGAATCTGCAGACAGCACATTTTATAAACGATCAGGAGTCCTTCTCCTTTTTTTGCCAGCTGGTAGTGAAAATACTGTTTTGTAAATAAATCATCTGCAGGAATCCTCATCAGGTCAGCTGTAAATGTGTCAGTTTGAGGAAAGCAAACAGGAAAGCACTTACCAGTTAATTTTCTGTGATGAGGAGAGAGGCTGTTGTGATGTTTGGGTGTACCCTCTCAGAGCCAGAATGAAATGAAGGGTGGTGTTCAGAACTGCTACGTTGTACACTCTTTTCCAGCCTCCTCATTCTGCTTTTATCTGGCTTTGAAATGACACTGTAGAGAAAAATGATGCTGGGTTTTGAATGTGGTTCTTCCCTTGCCCCACCGCCCTCCATAAAAATCCATCTTGTATTCCAGCAGAAAAGCAATGAACATACGGTGCAAATTAATTCTTTTGTGCAGCAAGTGTCTGTGTAACAGGTTTGTTTTTTTTTGAATGGAAATCATCCCTATTAGCTGCCCTGCTGCAGGCTGAAATATAGAGATTGGAGGGGCACCAACCCCTTCTTTGCCTAGGTGGGCTTAAGAAAAGTTGAGTAATTTAGCAGGGGTGGAATGAAAAGAAGCCTGGGAATGTCAAAGGGGAAGTTTTTCGTATGTACAGCAAACTATAGGGCTCGTTAGGAAAGAGATTTTATTTACTAGGTTTCAGTGTGTCCTGATAGTTGGAAAAAAATAGAATTATATATTCGTTAAGCGTGAATTTGAATTTTTAGTTTCTCTACATGATAGGTTAAGAGAATTTTCCTGGCACTGAGGGAATTCCAAAGGTTTGATTTTTATCCCACATCACTATCTGTGTACTTAAGGCAGGACTCAGAATTCAGAAATTCAAGGGATACAAATTGTGGAGACTGAAGGTCAGCCTGCCTTGATGTGAGCTTCCCTCTGCAGAACTATCTAGATTGAAGGTCTAACATCAGCTTCACAATGTGATATATGAAATTGACAGGTGACAAATACAAAATTATGTCCTTCTTTGGCAGCTGACCCTGACTGGCCTAACCATGTTCAAAGACCAAGTCTAGAAAATCTGAAGCAGGAATTCTCATGGTGGGGTTTGGGGGTGAGGGGGTACACTTTTTCAAACTACAAATATTCATCTGGCCTGTAAGAATGTATACTCTCCTGTACTTACCCCTGATTCCTTGATTCCACAGAGATAATCACTATTAACAATCTTGGCATATTTTTGTTCAGTATTTTCTGAGGAGAGATGTGGTCAATGAAGGGGCTAGTTCTCCCTCCTTTGCATCAGCAGTGTTAATATTTACTAATAGTTCTATACTATGTTCTGTAATCACGCAAAAGCACAATTTCATCTACAAAAGGTGTTTTTGAGGAGAATTTCAGGAAGTTTTGGTTACTTTTCATGGTTTTGAGTTTATTTTTGGGTGGTAGAGCAAGAAGCACTGAGTAGCAAAGAACAGAGGAAACAATTAAGAGAAATGACATTGGTCAAGGATTGTCCTATGTGCCAAGCACAGTACCCACCAAAACCCAGAAAAGTGTATGCATTTTAATTTTTGTGCTTAGCCACCACCTAAAACATATGCTTGCTTAGCTTTGAAATTAGTCTAAGAAACAGTAAATAAAAGGAAAGGTAACATCCCTCTGCTAATGAGCCCTGTAGTTTGATGTATGTTTGAAGAGCTCTCCTTTGACACTGAAGGCATGACTTGGAGTTGATCAGTTGCGCAAAAGTAGCTGAAGTGCTCAGGTGTACTAGAGATAACCTACCTGCCACCCCTGAACATTAAGGGTATACTGGACATCAGCCAGGCTGTTTGGTGCATTGGTTAAGTTGGTTAGCCAGTTAACTGGAGATCTGTTAAGAGCCTCTACTATAAGTGGAAGAGTTGGAATTTGGTCCCAGACATTCTGACTCCAAAGGCCATTCTCTTAAATTAAGAGGCTTAACCAGTAGGCTATCCATTTCCTCACTGGGAGAGATGTTTTCAGAATTGAGTGAATGAGAAGGGATAACAATAACTTCTACCAGATAAAAAGATTTCGGGATAGTTTCACTGTTTTCTAAATCATCTGTAAATTCTCTGAAGCCTGTTACAGTTAGTACTGCAAAGCGTTTCTCCACAAGGGTATGTGTGTATAAGCAGGTCTGTAGCGCCCACTGGGCTCAGAGGGGAAGATAACACAGTGCCTCTATCATATTAAGGACCAGGCTCTCCCATTCCATAAAAATAGCTTTTCTCCACTGGTGCTTGAAATTTCACTGCTCGAGATTTGTTCTTTTGAAAATATTACATCGTAAAAGAGAAGATTTGTATTAATCTAATGAAGCTCTATTAATGAGAATGGGTTAGGTGACCTTAAATCAGTCATCCTCTCCCCCCACCTCAACCCACCAGAAAAAGAAATTTCAGAAGTAGACATTTGGGAGAATATAATTGGGTCATTAATTTTTGTCAATAATCATTTCTAATCTTTTTGTTGTTGTTAAAAAACAAAACAAAACAAAAATTCAGTCCAGAGCATAAGCCCTGGCAAAGAGATATACAAATGAACATTTTCTTACAAAGAAGCTGGTTTGTGAAAAACAGAAAGACTCACTTCTTTTCAATTTTTTCCTCTTGTCATGCAGGGTGATGACTCTCATTGTGTAAGTGTCCTTAGGCTTGTTTCTTCAAGACAGGCAGAGTTAGAGATTAGACTTTGGGGCCTTTATTTGGTAGAATGTGAGGCCTGAACCAGGCAAAGCTTTTCCCAGGGACTGAAATGGATTCACAGTTGCAGACTCAGTGGCCTTGGGGGTCACAGTGAGGAGCCATGGCAACCTGGCCGAACTGGGGGGTTTTCATGCCACTTAAACTGGAGAATTCTTAAAGGCCCCTGAGGACAAAGCCTTCTCCAAATGCTTGCTTCTAATTTTGTACTGCCCCAAGTAGGAACTGAGCCTTGAGGATACTTAGGGAAAAGTTTGTTAGGATTTAGCTCCACACTCCACATCTTTTTTTTTTTTAAGCACTGACTATGCAGAGAGCAGTGCACATCTTTTCCATTAAGATACCAGAAGCTCTAATTACCTGTGAAAATGTGGGGAACAGCTTCCATTTTATCTCTAATTTGAATAAACCTTCACTTTTAATATGCTAAATGCCAATTCATAGGAAATCTAGATATGAGGATTTAGGTTGGTTTTCTTAACTACTGTCTACAGGCTCAGATGCATGAGTGGGAGAAGGGGGTGTGTAGGCTTTGGGGGGGGGCAAAGCAAACACTCACCTCTCCGTAGGTGCCAGTGCCTGCGGTGGCTGTGGGACGACGCGTGACCAAAGGCTGCAGGGGCTCTGTGCTTTGTCTGAATCCTCTCGGTTTAATGATTTTTCTAGGAGAGCTGGTCGCAGCTGGTCTGAGTCTGGGAAGACGTATTTCCTCTCTTTGTAATAAGGGAGGTAAATAATCCTTTAAGTTGTTGCACTGGAAAAGGAAATGTGGTTTGCCAGTCATTAAGTGAATCTGTTGTACATCATCTGAGTGACACTATCCTTGGCCCTGACTCAAGAAAAAGGACTGCTCTGGGAGTTTAGGCCTCTTCCAACTACCTACCCTAATTATGCTACTTTTCTCCTTAAACTGCAGATAATTATCGATATGATGTAACTGTATCTGGATTTTTCCGAAAGGCCACATTTTCAGAAAGGAAAAGATCAGAGAATGAACCATATTCTCTTAACCTCTCTTAAGCTCGTTCAGCTGCTACTTCTGCATTTTTCATTAGAAAATTGGTAGCCTGGGGGCGCGATGCAGCTGTGGATGTGTTTTGTTTGTACTGCAGTGTTTTCTGGAGTCTGAATTAATTTCCAACGTTTAAAAATCAGGAAATCTTAAATAGCCATCTAGATTATTGGCTTCTCATGAAAAAATTAGCAGATCTGGGTACACTGGCCCTCATCCCAGCAAGGATTCAGTTGGGGGTGGCTGAGTAATGGCTGCTCCTGTACCACCTGCCCCCTTTGGGCAGGGCATTGTTTCCCAGCTCCACACCTTCTCCCCGCCCCCTCACTCCTGACACCATCCATCTGGATCTGCCAGTAGTTTGCACTGTCAACCCTTGTGCCCCTTTCTAATTCTTTTCCTGTTGAATTTCTTCAATTTCAGAAAATTGAATACACAGAAATATAAGTCACTGGGTGATCGTTTTTATTACATAAGGAATTTTAGATTTGTTCGTTAAAAAAATTGAATCCTCAACATTTCCCTAGTAAAACCTGAATGCATTGTAAAGTATAATGAAATTAACAAAACCAACTTTAATGAGCTTAACTACGGAATAGCGGTGTGCCAAAAGGAGGTGTCTTAGGGAGCAACCTACCCAGGGGTAGGCAATAAGGGGTATATTTTCTATAGGGAATTTAAAAACAATTATAAAACCAGCTAAAGCCCTTCTGCTTTTTGTTATCAACATGTGCAAATCCTAAACAAGATCAGTGATGAAATACTACTCCCCTCAAAAAATCTTTTGTTGGTTTCACTTCTAAACAATTGCTACGGTTACTATGAGTTTTAATTATATATGTATAATTTACTTTTAAATAAATATATTTTACATAAAAGTTAATTATTCTTATTTTAATTTTTGTTACTTATCTTTAATAGACAATGTATTTTACATAGAAGATAATTGAAAAAACCCCCAGTTATAAATTAAGTTTCCCTGCTGCCATATGTGGACCCAGCTGTGCTTTCTTTTGAAATTAAGTTGATAATGGTTCCAAATCATTGGTGCAGTTTGTGTTTTCCCACTGTGATGCTACGCGTACCTGAATTTAAACAAGAAATTTGAGATGCATAATGATAGCACGATCATGGCAAAGAAACAGAACTTAAGTCATTTCAACTTCTTTATTCTGTGCTACCACTTGGAGTTTTTAAAAAATTTAAAACAGTGAGACAAAGGGAAAGCTGCAATGTCTACTATTTTTTGTTCGTCCATAGGTGAACTTATTTTTACTGAATTTGGATGCTACTTTTAAAATTAAAAATCATTTAAAAAATGGTCTGCTTTAAAACTATAGACTAATCAAGAAGTAAAAGCATTACAGCAATGATGTGATTTAGTAGTTGCCTAAATTATACCGTCTGTTGATATTTCAGTTTTATTAAAATTGTTATTAATTGCTGGGCAATTATTTGAAATAAAATATTATATCAGACTATAATGAAGGGATTGATGGTCAAATTGTTAGTTAGACATAAAAACTGTTGAAGAAATAATTGTTCACTTTTTGTTTTTTTGAATACATATAGTTTATTTATTTTAAATTTGTTTCCTGGTATAATTATATATCTGAAGTTCAGTAAAAAAAATTCTCACCATCTGTTCTTTTTGTTTCATTTCATGATATTACTGAAAATAATTTGGTCATATTGAGACTGGGTACTAAAAATTGATTTGCCCCAGTTGTTAGCAAACAGGTACATCACTGCCATGGTACACAGGGAGTGTCAAGATAGGGAAGGAAAAACTTTTCCTCTAGTAAGTTCTGAAGCTGGGGCTTGCAAATTAAACTGACAAAAGATAAAATTACAGAAGAAAAGGTTTATTTCACACACGCACAGGGGCTTCACAGAAAAGAATTGAAAATACAAAAAAGAAGTGGTTAGGCCTAGGAGCTTATTTACCATTTTAACAAAAGGCAAAAATCGTGGAGAAGTTTATAACTGGACAAAGGAAGTTGTGCCCAGCTCATCTTAATCATTATTAAGTGTACAGTTTAGTAATTTAATTTTCACATTATCATGAAACAGATCTCCAGAACGTTTTTACTATGCAAGTATGAAACTTTATACACATTAAACAACTATTTCCCTGAATTTTTAAAAGAAGGTTTCAACTGATGGGTTAGACAAAGGAAGGACCCAAGGCTAGCCAGCCATCCTGATGAGGGACAGTATGAGTGTCAAGGGAGCCAACCTCATGGTGGCAATGTAAATAGAAAGGACAGTACAAGCAGATCTTGGCAGGACAGCCTGATTTGCCTGGAGTGGCATTCCTAGAAGAAGGAGGCTAGAAAGGAGCCCAGGCCATTATGTTTACCCCAGGCTTTGAAGATGCTTGGTATGTTTGGAATGAAACTATCCATGGAATGAGATATTAGCAGCTTGTTTAGACTGTATTGCTCTACAGTCAGTGTCATGCCATAGCACCTTCCCCTCACTCATTCAAGGTAATTTTTAAAATCTTTTTTCTTTTTCGTTTTCTTTCTTTCTTTTTTCTTTTTCTTTCTTTCGTTTTTTTTTTTTTTTTGAGACAGGATCTCCCCATTTCCCAGGCTAGAGTGCAGTGGTATCATCATAGCTCACTGCACCCTCAAACTCTTGGGCTCAAGTAATCCTCCCGCCCCAGTCTCCTGAGTAGCTGGGACTAGAGATTTGCGTCACCACACCCAGCTAATTTTTTTGTAGTGATAAAGGTCTTGCTATGTTGCTTAGCCTGGTCTCAAACTCCTGGCTTCAAGTGATCCTCCTGCCCTGGCCTCCCAAAGTGCTAGGATTACAGATGTGAACTACTGTGCCTGGCTTTAACATAATAACTGTTAAATTAAAAAAGTTGCGTGGATACTATAGAATATTTAGAAAATACAAAAAAAGCATAAAATGACAAAGTCATCCTTAACACTACCACTTAGTGAAACCAGTCTTGACATTTTGGCACTTTTCTGTATTTTCAAAGTATCTGTGTGAGATTAGGCCATACATAGAGTTTTGTAACCTATCCATTTTACTTACACCATGAACATTTTTCCATGTCATTACATATTATTCAAAAACATGCTTTTAATGACTGTATAATATCATACTCCACAGAGTTCTTTATGGCATCTTAAAAAGTGACAACTTTATTGCCACCCTAGAACACAGAAGTTTCAATGCCATCAAACCTGCCTTCCAAGCAGTTACTGGTCCATGTTATGCTGAAATAAAGTACTATCAAGTTGGATCCTAAAGGATAAGTACATTTTAAGAAATACTAAAGTGAAATACAGAACTCTAGCACAGGCTGCAATTTAGGAAAAATAGAAACAAAATCTGGTATTATCTGTCAACAAACAATTTAGCAAGATTTTCCATAAAATTAAATAATGATGTGATGTGTTATCCCCTGCACTTGTAGCAGCATAATTATAATAATGCGACATATTTAATATAATGAGACTCTATATTTTAAAAATGTCATGCCAAGCTTGCTACTTGGCATTGCCCTGCTATTAAGTTATTTAATACTTTCCATTTAAGTTTTATGAAATCCAGGAAGCAAAATGAGGAGAAATTTTTGTTGAATTATAAAGCGTATTGAAATGGAAAAATGAAAGTTTCTCTTGAAATGGAAAAATGAAAGCTTCTCTTGCATACTCTGGAAGTCAGATAGCAACAGAATTGCAGGTTTATAGCTTCAGCTAGAGTCCACAAGCCCTCTCTGATGAATACAAATTTATGGCCCTTTAAAGCATAATAAAAAGCTTACTTGATATTTTATTTCCTTTCTAGCTATCAAAAAGTTGCAATAAATGTCACCTTTGGAAATTTACCTGGGAAAAAATCTCCAAAATTATTATGGCACCAGTACATATAAGGGTAATAAATGCAAAGAGCAGGGACTCCTGGCCAAAACAGAAAAATGGAAATGGCACTGAAGAAATTACTGGCTGGGAGAAAAAGCAGAGTCAGACTAATTAAGTACCACTGCTCTTTTGAGATAATGGGCACAGTCCTGAGAAAGCCACTCACCACACGTTTTCCAGGAGATCTTTCCTCTCTGCAACAGAGGCTCTTCAATTTTCAATTTTGTGATTATTCTCTTGTTTCAGAGGGAGAGGGGAAACAGAATATACTGACTTCAAATCTGGGTTTTAGAAGGATATGGGTTTTAATCCCAGTTGCTCCAGCACTGACTGACTGAATGACCTTAATCATGTTTCTGAAATTCTTCAAGCCCGAGTTTTTTATTCCAAAGAATGGGGAGAGTGATATTACCTACACCATAGCATCATTGTGAGGTGTTTCAGTAAGATGGTATTTGTAAAGCACATAAAAAATAAGGTCTTGGTAAATGTTTATGTTATTAATATTACTTGTCGTGAATTGCTATTCACCTTGTGGCAGGGATCACCATTGCCACCTCATAATCCATTTCCTCCTTTCTTATCATCAGAACCACAGTTTTATTTAGGATAGCAATGTTCTCAGACAAAACACTACATTTCCTAGCTTCCACTGAATCTGAGAATGGACACTGAGATTTAAGTAGAAATTATTGGCTAGGACTTCAAGGAAAGCTGGTGTGACTTTTGAGATATGGCTTGGAAGGTTGACAAGATGGCCGTAGCTTCAGCAGCTCTTTTGGAGAGCTATAAGGAAAGGACAAGTTTAGGGGAGAGTTACAAAAAGTCTGAAATTCTTGAGGCACTAAAGTAATGCTAGCAAACTTCTACTTCCAAACTTCTGATTTCTTGAGAGATGTAAGCCCTTGTGTGTGCAGGTCACTATTACTTTGAGTTTCTTACTATATGTGCCAAACCAAACTGTGACTCAAATATACCATAACATGTTAAATTCCTTGAAAAATAATGACAACTTCATTATTCAAATTATCATAACAATAGTCTCAATATATGTGGTAAGCTGGGTAACTTTGTTTTTGAAACAAATAAAAAACTTAACTGACTGAAAACTCTACTGACAGAGTTGATATAAGGACGAAATGAAAGAAAGCACTTAAGTTGACTTGCCTAATACTGTCCTTGGCATATAGTGATTACTTGGTTCACAATGGCTAACATTATAGGATGATCACAAAGGGAAACAAGCTAGAGAAAATCTTGTTTGTCTTTTGAGTAGAAAGAAGCATGGACAATCCTTCCCCCCACCCCCACCCCCGGCCCCACACAGACAGGGCCTCATTTTGTTGCCTGGGCATGAGCAAGATCAAGCAACGGCAAGATCATAGCTCACTGAAACTTCAAACCCCTGGGCTCAAGTGATCCTCCTGCCTCAGCCTCTTGAGTAGCTGGGGCTACAGGCATGAACCACCACACTCAGCTAATTTGTGTATTTTTTGTAGAGATGGGGTCTCACTGTGTTGCTCAGGCTTGACTCAAACTCCTGACCTCAAGCAATCCTCCCACCTCAGCCTACCAATGTGCTAGAATTACAGGCATGAGCCACGATGCCCGGTGACAGTCCTTTTTATAACTCGTCAATTGGCAATCTGTATTATTTTCCTAAACTCTTTGTCTGATGAATTCATTATTTAGGAGGATTTCAGCTGGAAAGTGATGGAGAAGGCAAGGCCTAAAGGAAAGTCAGTGGAGTTCATGAGACTGGAGTACAAAAGGAGTGGGCTTTTATATGAAGAGAACATCAGGTAAGAACTTGTAATCTCTGGATGTTGTGTTTTGAGGATTTGAGAAGGATCATATAATTGTACCCTGTACCCAAGTTCCAAGCTGATTATGTCATTGTTCAATGCTCAGTAGGATGTAGATTCAGGAAAGTGCAGCTCTGCCTGGTGCTGAAAGCTTGGCTCACCATTTTCTGATTCTCTGCTTCTATTTGCTGGTGATATAACCAGTGTAACACAACACAGAGTAGGAATGGATTCAGTGGCTCTGTGTGACGTTTTTGAATGGTGAAAACATCTTCAAGGACCTTCCCCCCAACCTGTGATGGTCAGTGTGACGAATGACTAACAATTGACTTTGAATCTTTCAGATGGACATCATTATCAGAATGGAATCTCAGTGAGGTCACCATTCACATGACAAGGAGGATTTTTTTTTTATTGGCCTACTCTGTTTTGGTGTTATACTATTTTTAGTTAAGCTGTGAAAGTGCAATAAAATGGAAGAGACAGCTCTCAGACAATGTGTATTTATCTCATCCGAGGTTGATACTCATTGGACTTAGGAAAGAGGCTTCTTTGAAAATTGTTGGCAGTGTCCTGAGAGTGTTGGTATCACAGACATCTTATTGTGCAGCCACAGTGTCCTGGATGATCTGTACAACACACAAAAGATAAGATTACTGCTTTCCCAGAATTCTGCACTGCTTACCCAAACTGTGACCTCATTTAAGTGGAAGGAAACATTTTCTATGATGGCCATTCATAGATATGCCACACATATATATTGCATAGAACTGGTAACCACATTCTAAAATTATACATCTTTCTGTGACAATAAAAACCAAGCTAATTAAACTCTATGTTATATATAAGAGACACGAGAGACTTACCTAAATCAAAAAGATTATGGATACATCCACTCAGGAAGAAATAAAGAATATCTCTATATGCTGATGTAGAGTGATCACCAAGGTATATTTTGGCAAAAAAAGATGGGTCCAGAACTGTGTTGTAGTAAGCTACCATTTGAGTAAGACGGGTGTGTGTGTTTACGTATGTGAATATATGTATGTGTATGAATAGACGTGCACACTCTCATCTGTATATACTTACATTAAAATGGTTGTCTATAGATGGGCTGGGATACAGGTGGAAAAGATAGGAATGAGAGCTGTTCCTATCTTGTAATTAATTACTTCTAAAATGTACCTTGATATATAATTTTGTCTTTGACACCATATTTGTTTTACATAATTAAAAACACAGAACTGAAATGAAGAAAGCAATCCTTCAAAATTAAAAGCAAACAAACTTATGAATCTAACTGTATATCAAGTTGGTAGCATATCCACACAGAGAAAAAAATTACCTGAAGTGACTTTAAAATATAATATTTTAGCTGGCCATGTGGGTCATTCCTGTAATCCTAGCATTTTGGGAAGCCGAGACAGGAAGATAGTTTGAGGCCAGGAGTTCGAGGCAAGCCTGGGCAACATATTGAGACCCTGTCTCTACAAAAAATGAAAAAAATTGGCTGGGTGTAGTGACACGTGCCTGTGTTCCCAGCTACTCAGGAGGCGTAGGCGAGAAATCACTTGAACCTAGGAGTTTGAAGTTGCAAGGAGCTATGATGATGCCATGGTTGCCCAGGCAACAGAGCAAGATTCTGTCTCAAAAAAACAAAAAACAAAAACCAAAAGCCAGTATTTTGCCTGCACATGCTTGTGTGATATAATTTAAAGACAAAGGAAGTGTAAGGAAATTTTAAACTGCAGTGAGTTATTTATTGTTAGTAGGAATATTGGCATTTTATTTGTGAAATTAAAACTCATGTTAATAACATTCAGAATAAAGATATTCGGTACAAGAGCAAAGAAATAATGTATAGAAATCAAGGAAGTTAAGTTAAAACATTGTAATCTTAAATTTTGTTTGGAAATAACAAGAATGAACTCAAAATTATTTTTCTCTCTTAAAAATGTACATTCTAGCTCTGTTCTCCAAAATACCTAGAAGTAACAAAAACCAGTATTAATGAGCACCAGTAGTACCCAGATTATAGTCTCTGAATATCCATTTTCTTCAAGAAGCTTCCAGAGCTCTTTAGAAGAAAGACAGAAAATGTACAGTATCTGTGTGAGGTTGGTACCTCTTGTGCTGGAAAACAAAGAAGTTGTGGATTAGGCAAAAGGATAAAACAGCCATCTTTAAGGGCCTCTCTCTGGTCTGTGAAGAAGCATTTGGGGCAGAAATCATGATAAATAATGGCTGCAACCCATCAAATATATTGAAAATCAGTGAGTTCATAATGACACTTAAGGAAAAACTGGTCACCATTTGGAGGTTGTTAGGCCACTATTGTTCATTTGCTCTCATCACCCTGAAAATAAGGAAATAAGCATTTTTTCTGTATTTTCTACACACACTGCATTACAGGATAGGCTAACAATTAACAAAGGAAATTTTTTTCGTTACACAAAAAGTCCAGCTAATAATTATAAGAAAAAAAACGATGAGATTAGAAAATCACCATTTTGCAGCCCCGAAAGACATAATGGATCTAGGCAGTGACCTTCAGTGAATGTTAAAATAATTAGATTAAAGGTTGATGGGGTACTTCACAAATAAGGAATTAGGCTGTTACAACCTGAACCCACTGATCGATCTTAGCATCTCTAAAAGTGGGCCAACCAGTTTGTGCCTGTTGATGTGATACAATAGAAAGTGCGCAGCGTCATCTATGAGGCGTTCTTGCCTAAAGTAAAGTGAACCAAATCTAATCAAGTCTCTAAATCTAACTACCATTTCACAGGAAACGCAGGGGATGGAAGAAAGGTTAAATGACATTATGAGAAAGCAATCAGCCACATCCAAAATGTGTGACATTTTAAAGGATAAATGATTCTCCAGCAAATCTATGGTATGAGGATTGAAAAGAGAGACAAAGGACTCTTATAAAATAAAAGAATTTAAGGGACTTCATAGCCTGATGAAATGTATAGACTTCGGTTGAATCCTGATTGCCTTTGAGACAATCAGGGAAATTTTAATATACACTGGGTATTAGATGAGGAAAACAGGATCCCTTGGTGATTTTTGTCAGGTGTGTTCATGGAAAGATGGTTATGTTTTAAAATTTTTTGTTAGTTAGCAGTACATACTGAAGAATTTATGGGTTCAATCATATGATATCTGGGTTTTTTAAATACTCCGGTATCCTTATGCTAAACAAAAATACTTAAAGAAGGGCATGGCCATTGGGCTGCAGTGCTTCAGAGATGACCAGTAGTGCAGAATGGGAAGAGTATTCCTTGGTTTAAGCAGCAGGGAAGTCTTAGGTGACTTTAACAAGAGCATCCACGATCGGATGGATGGTTGAGGAGAAAGCCAGACCAAATGATTTGGGGATTCCTTAGAGGGAAGGAGGCAGAGAAGTGGAGACAGTGAGAACTTACTTTTAAAGTGCTGGAAAGACACTAATATAAATAGTAATAGTAACAGTCATGAGAGGAGTTTGAGAAAGATTAGTTCGCTGTGAAGAGATTCTATAGGGAGGGAGGTGAAATAATGCTCCTTTCTCTGAACTTTCAGAATTCAGTCTATAACCCCATGTTTTCTCTTTTCCTCTGCCAGAGAGACAGGCAATATTCCGGAGTGTCTGCTCCTTCCCCTGGGTCCTGGACTGAGTAAACTCAGAACAGAGCCTCCAGCCAAGGTATGATGGATGTGTAGTGAGAGTGAGAATAAACTTTTGTTGTTTCAAGCAACTGACATTTTGGGGTTGCTTGTTATAAGCATAACTTAGCCCATCTGATTTAGGGATACTTTTATTTATTTCCTTATTTATTTTTGAGATAGAGTCTCACTGTATTGCTCTGGCTAGAGTGCAGTGGCATCATCATAGCTCACTGTAACCTCAAACTCCTGGGCTTAAGCGATCCTCTGCCTAACCGACCCCCTGCCCGACCTCCACCCCCGGCTCCCCAGTAGCTGGGACTTCAGACTATAGGCTGGTTTCAAACTCCTGGCCTCAAGTGATCCTCCTGCTTCAGCCTCCCTACCCCCCTAGTAGCTGGGACTGTGAGCCACCATGCCCAGTTAATCTTTCTATTTTTTCTATAGATGGGGTCTCACTCTTGCTCAGGCTGGTCTTGAACTCCTGACCTCAAGTGATTCTCCCACCTCAGCCTCCCAGTGTGCTAGGATTACCGGTGTGAGCCACTATACCCAGCCAATACTTTTTAACATAATAAAATATAAGTGATGTTTTATGCATTCTGATAGAAGCTTTCTATTAGAAAGATGTTGGCAATAGTACCTTACCAGCGTGGCCAGAGGAGAAGTTAGTGCCATCCAGTATGCATTCTCCATTGCTGTGCCCCACGGTTTTCTGTGTCTCGTGTGGCAGGGACAATTGCAGGTGACTGTTGGCTTTTGCCTGCTGACTCCAGGAATGGCTGGGTTGTGCTTGCGGCAACTGTTCTGTTCTCTTTGGTAGGACCACTGTTCTGTATTTTCAGAGAAGGATTTTACTTATTTTTTCACAGGAATGGAAGTTAAAACTAGGACCCCCCCTTTTCATAGCATCATGCTCCCCAGCCCTTCCTTCCCTGCTAAAATGAGTTCTACCAGCAGAAGGTGGTCCCATCTATAGGCCCTAAAATCAGAGAGGGCAGGGCTGGAGGCTGAGGTGGGATGGGATGCTCCAAACTTTAGGAAGTCTGTAGAGGACTTGGTATGCACTCAGACAACACTATTAAGGAGAGTGAAATGATCTGAAACTTTGGCCCAGTCCAGGCCTGGAAACTCTGAGAACCAAGCATGATGGAATATTTGGAGCTCCTTCCCCATCTTCAGGCAGGATCTGGGATTTGTTGCCTGCTGTGATCTTGGTGCTGTTTATTCAGGCACTGCAGTTATCCACTTAGCAACTCTCCCACTTTCCCTCCGTGGTGCCCCACTGTGAAGGAATGTGATTAATTTGCCCATGACCTAAAATCCTAGCTAATGCTTCAGTGGACCAGGCTTTGTCTTAGAAATATTTTCCAATGGACAGAAAAACAGCTTTTCCTGGCTCACCACAGGGTCTGTCCCTAAGAGTGCTGACAGAACTGCTGACACACAGATACATTTCTGTGAGGCAGCAGTTAGCCAACTGTGCTGGGGGCTGATCCCCTCTACACTTTCAGCAGGTTCCCAGCAGGGATCCCTGCTGCATAGCCTAAACTAGGTGCATTTCAGGCTTCAGACTTGCTTCGGCATGATCTGGAAGGCTAATGTGTGCCAGGGGGTTGGTCTTTTTGCATGAGGAGCCTTGTGGAAAAGAATCACATAAAGGGAAGAAAGAGTTGAAATTCATGGGTTTGGTTCAAAGACAGTGAGAAGGCAAGTGTTGGGGGCAAGAGAAGGCAAGACTCTGACGGGAGTGTGGTGGGTGTCTGCTACTCTGATTGCCCTCAGCCAGCTCTGAGTCCTGGGAGAGGGAGCTGCAATAAACATCAGGTGAAAATGGAGAGTTGTTCCATTGTTAACCTCTGTAGGATATGAAAAGGACCAAGAGACCTTACTTTGAAGCCTCACTGGGGGCACCCTGCTCTTTCAGCTTGCTGTGGGCCATCCCCATGGACACCTCTCACTCCTGCTCCCACTGACCCTTTTCTCCAGAGGCCCAGATTTGGGACTCAGGCATTTTCCCAAGATTCTTTCTCCTGCTTTCTCTCAAACATACCCTCATGTAAGATATTCATACGTGTGGCAGGTTTGATTGTGTGTTTAGAGCCCGGAAATGGTCTCATACCACCCTATTGCTCAACCTTTCCTGAAGAATCTTTCTATCTCACCACAGAGCAATCTGACCACCCTGAGCTCACCTGCCATTTTGGTGGCCTGTTATCAGCACATTGACCATTCCTCAGTCTCAAGGCCCAAAGTGCCTCACTGCCTGAAGGCTTTCTCGGACACCAGGGAGCTTCTTGAGGCCCAGGACAGGGGGTTTAATGCCCCAGTGCCAGCCATTAACTGAGGGAGGGACATAACTGGGCAGATAAACACCCCAGCTTCCTGGTCGCACAGCAGGACAATTCTGTAGCATATTCTTGGAGAGTCCTCAGCACTAGTACTCCCCTCATTAACATACAGCATTGTAAGATGACTATAGTTATAGTAAGAGGACTATAGTTAACTATATGTTATATAGTTTGAATAGCTAGAGGGAGGATATTGAATGTTCGCAACACAAAGAAATGATAAATCTTTGAGATGATGGATATGCTAATTGCCCTGATCTGATCACTATACATTATCACTATACCTATCGAAACATACTAGGAACAAGTCCTAGTTCTGCTATTTAATAATTATATGACATTGCCCTAGGAACCCCGTGAATATGTGCAATTATGATTTGTCAAGTAAAAAACAAAATTAAATTCAAAAACCAAAAAAACATAGCCTCCATGGACTTCTCTTTCTTTCCTCTCGCTTGCTTTACCCACCCCCTCACTTCTGTTTCCTTGGCAACACCTCCCAAGCAAACTGCCTGTATCAAGCCCTTCCTTAGATACTGCTTCTAGGGAAAAGCTAAACCAAAACACCTAGTATCTGTATTTCCTGGGTTGCCACCAATTTAGATTCTCTACTCTCTCTTACTTCTTCAGGCTTTTCGTCTTATAGCTGAAGTCTCATTAATCTTGCTACGAAAACAATGGACCATATACTCTGTATCCCACATTTTAGCAACACAGAGGAGCTGTGTTTTTGAAATTTCAGTTTTCCTTTTCCTCTCTACTCCACCAGTGTCTGTAGATGAAAGCAATGAAGATATTTCTTTGCCCTTTGATGAGAATTGTGCATGTACTGTGATCTCTTGAAAGGCAGAAGTGACTGTAGTAAGCTTGCTTTTATGTATTTTTGCTTCCATCGAATGGGAGGATAATTTTCTTATTGGATGCTTTTGGAGCAGGCAGTGGACACAGGAACTCACAGAGTGAAAGCAAGAAGGATAGCAGGCCTTGCAACATTCTGGTAGCTTCAGAGGCCCTGGAAGCAGATATAAATGCTGAGTAAGGCAAATGGAAGGTTGCTTGAAGGATACCTTGGAGGCACCCACCAGAGATAAGTGGCACTGTTTGGGAGGAATTCGAAGGAGGGTTGGATCTCCCTCACGGATGAGAATGGAATAGAGGCTGTGCTTTTAGGTGATGTCTTTTTTTTGACAATTTTTAACCTCCAGGCTTGTGTGGCCTGGAGAATATGCATTATTCTAAGACACTGAGACAGCTGTGATTATTTTCCACGTTCTCTAAGTTGCTTCATTCAAATGAGTGGATGCACGCTAATGCATTCATGGACTAACTAGGCACAAAGGGATATTGTCTCAAAAAGCAAAAGCATGATGGCAGATACTGTGTGAGACTAGATGTTCTGTCATATTTGAACTTGGATAGAACCTTGTAAGTGGGAATGACACAGAGATAAGGGCTTCTGACACCTTGAGGAAAGCCTAGAATTGGGAATCATTTGAAGAGATGAATCTGCTAAGAAAAGTTCATTAGGGAGATTGTTTGACTCAATTCTTTGGAAGGATGAAATTCATAAAGAGTTGCTTTAAGATCATGCAGACTCTTACAATTTCAGGACCCAGCGTAGCTCAAAGGAATGACATTTATTGAATGTGTTCTTAACTTGGGTACATAAACTCCCTAAAACTGAGTGTGATCTTTTTCTGGAGAAAGGATCTATAGTTTCATCAGATTCTTAATGGGGTTTGTGACCCCTCAAAAGATTAAAAACCATGGATGTACTCGAAGAGAAATACCCTGGGTCACTTAAATATACAAACATGCGACCCCCTGACCTGTTGTTATTCATATGTGGATTTGCAGTTAAAGCGATAATGATAACAACAAGCACCACAGCCACCACCACCTCCATAATGAGCCTCAGGATCATGATTGCCAAGCTGACATATGTGCTTTTATATGTATGGGAAACATGGTTTTGTACTCAGATGGATATGGGTTCAAGTCCTAGTTCTGCTATTTAGTAATTATATGACACTGACCCAGGGACTTTATCTCTTCTAGTCTATTTTCTCTCCTCTAACGTGAGAATCCTACCTGATACGTTGCTGTGAGAAGAGTTAATAGAAAGAATATATGTGACCTCCTTCAAATTCCTTCCTTACTTTCATAGTCCTCTGTTACAGGATGCAGATAGGTTACTGTATTGATTGGGGTTCACTTTTAGAGAAAAGAATCTATTCAAGCTGGTTTAAGTAAAAAAGTAATCACAATTTGGAGGGCTAAAGAAACAGATTCTAGGCAAGGGTTCAGAAATGAATCTCAAAGCCACACTGCAGAATCAGGGCCCCAACGAAGCTGCTGTATGTTCTGTTGTCAGGAAGCCATTTGCTGAATTGGGAAGCTGCCACAGAAGTTGTTGGCCATGAAATCATACCCTCACTCATTCAATCAGGAAGTCACTATGAAGAGGAACCTGCCTCCACAACTACCAGCTCCAGCACCGGGCTGCACCTGTGGTAGTCTTTTCTGCACAGTGACAGGGGAGATAGTGCCTGGATGCTGCTGTTGTTCCCTCAGAGAAACCACATCCCTCTGTGACCATTCTTTTTTTCGAAACAAAGTCTTGCTCTGTTGCCCTGGGTAGAGTGCAGTGGCAGAGCTCACAGCAACCTCAAACTCTTGGGCTCAAGTGATCCTCCTGCCTCAGCCTCCTGAGTAGCTGGGACTGCAGCCACGTGCTACCATGGCCCTACTAATGTTCCTGTTTTTCGTAGAGACAGAGTCTTGCTCTTGCTCAGTCTGGTCTCGAACTCCTGACTTCAAGCAATCCTCCTGCCAGTGGCCTCCCAGAGTGCTTGGATTAAAGGTGTGAGCCATCACACACTGCCCCTCTGTGACCACTTTTAAAGCAGAAAGGTAGAAACAAAAAAGCAGGGCTCCGACCTCATAATCTGATCTGAGGAACCTAAATCTCATCCCTGTTGCATTCTAGTTGCGAGGAAGTCTGAAAAATTTAGGATTTTTTCTTTTAATCTTTCATTCTTTCCAATGTAAGAGAGGACACTAGAAAGAGATTAGGGTGGATACAGAGAGTTAATCTGCCATATATACTCTAGTAACTTCCATCAAAATATTATCTTTTTACTCATTTTAAATTATAAAAGTGATACATGAATATATTCTCTTTGCAGAAGATAAGAATGAAACAGAAATCCGTAGAGAGTGAATGTCCACCCTAACCTGATCCGTTCCCACATTGCTCCCCAGAGGAAATCAGTGACAGCTGTTTACCGGCTATTGGTTCAGTCTTTTGTCTGTGCATGTATTTATGTGTGTGTGAGAGTGTGTATGTATACTTACTTATATTTATTTATACAGGTACACACATATATCTAAGAATTTAAAAAAACATAAATATGATAATACCAGTCCATAACTTTGCTTGGAAATCTTTCCAAGTTTGGACATAAAGATCTAATAGGGGTCAGGAAACTTTCTGTAAAGGGCCAGATAGTAAATATTTTAGGCTATTTTAGGCTCTGCAGACTACATATAGTCTCTGTGACATATTCTTCTGTTTTCTTGTTCCTATTTTTCATTAACAAGAAAACATTTAAAAATGTGAAAACCACATATTTGTGAATTTTCCAATTTTCCTTCTGTTATTGATTTCTAGTTTCATTCCTTTGTGTCCAGAAAGGATATTTGGTATGATACTTTGAATCTCTTAATTTAACACATATTTTGTAACCTAAGATATGCTCTCTTCTGGAGAATATTCCATGTGAACTTCAGATAAAGGTGTAATCGGTTGTTGTTTGTTGAAATGGAGTGCACCAGGGTAAGGATCAGTGGTGTGTCTCAGTCCAGGTCTCCCTGCATTCTTCCCTGGGTGGCCAAACTGTGTCAGATCCATCAGAACTTTAAGACTGGTGAGACAGGTGATGGTTTTTTGGACATATGGGAGAAGTTGTGATGCTGGGTACGTGGACCAATTCTCCCTCCTCTGGGCGAAACTGAGAACTGGAATTTTTCTTCTACTTACTCTGTGCTGCACAGGTGGAAGGATCAGTGGCAGCTGTCAGCCCAAGACCCTGCCTCCGTTTGTTTCTGGGTGGCTAAACCAAAGTGTACCTGGCCATGAGACTTCCAGGACTGGCAAGACAAAAGCTAATCCTCTGGGGAGCCCCCACAAAAACTCCAGTGCTGGACACATGAACCAACCCTCCCCTTCTCTGGTGGAAGTTGAGAGCCAGCATGTCTTTTCCTGATCATATGGTGCTGGGCTGGAGGCAGGGTCTCTGGTGAGAGAATGTCCTGAATCTCCCTACCGGCTTCAGTGAGTCTGATGTCACATTCTCTGGGGGTACGGAAGCTTTCAATTAGTTTCTGAATTTTCATAAAGAGAATTTTTCAGTGAATTTTTGCTGAATTGGTATGTTGCAGGGAGCGGGGAGAAGGATAATCTAGGACTTTCTATACCGCCGTGTTGCTGATGTAATGCCCTCACTGAATTACGTAATTTTGCTGTCAGTTTGGCAAGTTCCTAATCCTTTTTGAGCCTCATTTCTTTAGTTTTCTTTTTTTAAATCTATAAAGTGGAGGTGGCATATTAAGACCTCATTAGGTTGCAATGAGTATTAAATGAGGTGTATATATTTCCTGTGGGCATTATTGGCTTCTACTCCCAATGGAACAGAAGCCCGGATCCATTTCATGCAGTCTTTGGGGGTGGCTTACATTTGCTTAACCATCAAGCTGGTTAATTAAAACATGGCTTCAGCCATTTTCTCCCTCTCCTACTTTGGGCTGTCTTCTCTGAGAACTACCATTTCTGACCTTCCTCCAGCAACTACTTCCTCTTCTTTTTCCATGCCTGGGAGGTGAGCTTTCTTGTAGGCACCACTGTTGTTCTCCACTAGGATCTGAACCTTCCTATGACCCATAACAGGTGCTCTCTGAGGCTCAGAGCAGTGCTGTGGCTGTGGTGAGGTGGTGGGGGTGCTGCTCTCCCATGTGTGTCGGGAGCCATGAGGCTCGGCCATATTTGCCTAAGCCTTCCCCCCCCCTCATAGTTGAAGTTAAGTTTCTGTTTCCCTGGAATGATAAGTTTCGCTTTGCAGCCAATGACGTGGCTTTGCATTTGCTATCCCCTGATTGGATGCTTTTGGATGCCTCGTTTATATACTGGACTTAATTGAGAACTACAAGCTGTAACTCCCCAAATGCTTCCTGATTGGTCAGTCCTTTTTTCACCTAATTTGCACTGTGACTGGGCGGTCCCCTCTCACTTGTCTATAAAAGTTGTAACCTCATGCTCAATAAACAAGACTTGATCAGAATACTGTCTTGTCTCCATCTCTCGAGTCTCTTGTCCCATCCAACTCCCACTCCCTCCTCCAGGTTCTGAGAATAACGTACCCACGGGTCGGGACACACAACAGTCATGATGGCCACCCACACATTCAGAAAGCGTACGTCACCATCCTAGGTAATTATGAACCATCTTAAAATCAGCACCTGAGCCACTAGCACAGCACCAGGCGCTTGGTGGGCACGAGATGAAGCCTCGTTGGCTAACTTCTGGATAGACTGGGGACAGAGAGGTGAAGGGGCTCAGGTTGGTAAACAGGTGGAAGCCTGCATAAATGTGGATGCTGTTTTTCAGTCTTAGACCAGCATCGGAGCTCTGGGAGGAGGGGTGGGCAGGGTTTTCTGTCTGATATATCCCCTGCACCTAGCACAGGGACTGACTCGTAGTAAACATTCAACAAATATTTGATGAAAAAATAAAAGTATAGCCCTAAGACAAATCTTCCTACTGATTATGATGTCATGAATATAAACTTTGCAAGTCTTTTTCTTGTTACTTCCACTGAGCGTTCACTTGGGAGATGAGCTTGTGATTAGACGGACCAAAGCAGTAAGGCTTCTTTCCCAGCGTTAGCTGGTTTCCTTTTCCTGTGGCTGCCTGGCGGGCGTTCGTAGGCCATGGTGGTGTCTGGCATCTCCCTCCTCTGTGCCTAGTGGATTGAGGCTGACTTGGCTGTCTCTGTGGTCCTCTTTCGCTGGCAGACTCAGAGATGAGCTCATTCGCCATTACGCCATGGAAAGATGTTCTGGAGAGTCAAGCATGCTCTGAGTCACATCTGCCTGTTTTCCACCACGACACTACATGTCATGCAGATCGGCCCTGCCAGTGGGCTTCCAGGAGAAAGGAACTGAAAACCTCTTGCACAGCTTGCGTTGGAGAAGAGCTTTACTCCATAGTCAGCTAAAGCTTCTAAAATCAGTAATAAGTCGTAAGTCACTGAATTCGTCTCTAAAAAATACTCTTGATGTTGATGGTTGCCGTGATACCATATAAACCCAGACGGAAGAGTGGAAAATTACTCCTTTCTGGTCCATAAAATATTTATTGACCCCAGGATTCTGTATGGTCACTGATGACTTCCAGGACCGAGCGCCCTAAGAAATAAGTAAATGCTTCTCCAATTCCCTTTCCACTGGTATATCAGCTGTAGGAGACCTTGTGAAACTGTATTAGTTCAGCTAGAAAACAATTGGCCTTGTCCTCAAGAATTGCTTATTCTGTCGTCCTCGTGTTTTAAAGGAAATATTTGCTCTTCCTAAATGGGTTCAAAAACAAGTTGTTGATTTGATCCGTTAAACTAATTTGTATTCTTGGTGATGAAACAATACAAAAATCACCTGCACACGCAGTGAAGCGTGAGACTATGCAGGAGTTGCCCCTCCAAAGCCCTCGCCTCATCCATGTGAGTGGAAAGGAGGTCACCGCAAAAGCACCAGGTCATCTCACGCCACACACAAGCACAGGGCCATCACTGTCACTACAAAAGCACTAGGTCATCTCACTCCCCACGTAAGCATGGAGTCCTCACTCTCCTCCCATAAGCACCAGGTCATCACACATCCTAATCCCTGACCCTGTGATTGCAACCTTACTACGGAAAAGGTGTCTTTACAGATGGAATTAATGATGGATCTCTAAATGAGATCATCCCAAATTATCGGCATGGGTCTTAAATCCAATGACAAGTGTCCTTGAAAAGGACACACAGAAGCAGGCAGACGCACACGACAGTGGAGAAGGTCCTGCAGATGCGGAGGCAGATATTGGAGTTTTGCAGCCAGAAGCCAGGCAACACCCGGAGGCACCCAGGCTGGAAGGGTAAGGAAGGAGTCTCCCCTGGAGCCTTCAGAGGGGCACAGCCTTTATGGTAACTGGCTATTGGACATCTGACCTCCAGAACCATGAAATAATACATTTCTGTCATTTTAAACCTCCACGTCTGTGTTCATCTTTTATCGCAGCCCTAGAAAACCCATGTGGGGCATAAAACTTGCCTTTTCAGTTCACAGAGCTTTGCATCAAGATAAGTCACATCCAGACTTGATGTGGCCACCCCTGAGCATCACCGTCTGACTTAGAGACTGCCCTGCATCATCCGGAGCTGCTCACTCCCAGCTCGGTAACATGTCTCAGTGGCATTTTTGCTATGTCTCCCGTGGGAGTGTGCCTCGCCTGTGTGAGAGAGAAATGGCTCAATGCTTGCTGACAACAATTGTGCACTGTGATGGCCGTTAGTGTTATTCACCAAGCGCTTCTTGTGCTCCCGTCTCCAGCCATACGGTAGGATTTCATTTCTTGTCTCCCTTATGTTCAGTTGGGTTATATAAATAGCGCTGGCCAAGTAGTTGGAAACACAAGTGATATCTGTCATTTAAGCATGGGGACACCCTAGGAGCCTTTTTATTTTTTCACAACAGTGACCACTAACAGTTGAGGTGGTGGCTGCTCCACCAGCCTGGCCCCAAGATGAGGACGTGAGGAACAGAGCTCCCAGCCTACCTACGGTGGACATATAAATCTTGCTTACCCAAAACACTCATTCAGGAACTGGTGCTGATGGAGCCTCTGACATCTTCAAAACCTAATTTCTAGGATTGTTTTAAGAGCCTACATCCAGGGAATAGACCATCAAGGAAAAAGAGCATGAAGGATTACATGGGAGCTTTGCATAGTCCCAGCCTACAGATGGCAAGCATCACTACCACCCACATCCATTAGACACATGGCCACACCCAGGTGCAAAGGGGCTGGGAAATACAGCCCCTTGGTTGGGCAGCTGCTTCCCGGCAAGCACTATTTGCTATGGAGAAGGGAGTCCAAATCATTGGTAGGTAGCTAGTTGTCTCAGCCCCAGACAGGGGAGAATATGGGCCAGGCGACAGTCATGACGAATGGGACAGCACCGAGGTAAAGGCGAGGACCCAGAGGGACCAACATCTACCACTTGTCAATTTAGCCAGGATTAGCTTTATGACTGCAGGCTACGTCCAAGGCACTAATGTTAGCTTTTTTTCAGTCCACACTGAAATGTGGAACACTTTGCAATTGATATGCATCATAGTATCTTAAATCTCATAGCTAGAAAGGAACTCAAGGTAGCGTAGTTCAAGTGGTGGGAGTGTTATTCCGTGGATGAGGCATTTGAGACCCATGGTAGGCTGAAAAATCCTCCCCCTACTGCAAAAATACAGCCTCATCCCTGGAATCCGTGAGTGCTGCCTTGTAAGAGAAAAAAAAGAGTCTTTGCTGGTGTGACTGAGTTAAAGATCTCCAGATGGGGAGACGATCGTGGATTATCCAGGTGGACTCCAAGATGCAGTCACTTGTAGTCTTATGAAAAAGGGAAAAGGGAGATTTTACACCCAGATACACAGAGGAGAAAGCAACGTGAGGCTGTAACAGAGAGAGATTTGGAGACACTGGCCTTGACGATTGGAGTGATGCAGAGACAAGCCAAGGAATGCCGGCAGCCACCCAAAGCTGGAAGATGCAGGGACAGGTTCACCCTAGAGCCTCCAAAGGGAGCACGACCCTGCCGATATCTTTATGTCAGCACTGGGAGGCCGATTTCAGACTTCTGGCCTCAAGAATTGAGAGAGAATAAATTTATGTTGTTTTAAGCTACAAAATTTATGGAAATTTGGTGCAGCAGCCATAGGAAACTACGGTTTCAAAGCCCAAGGAGGTTAAGTGACCTGGCGAAGGACTCACACACGATAAGGAGTAGACAGAAAATTAAAATGCCTATCTCTTTGCAGGGCTCTTTCCACTACAACATTTAGACTGGAGGGATTTTTCTTAGACATTCAAGGGCCAGAGCTGGAAAGTGGGAATGGGAGGGGAGAGAAGATGAGCATATTAGACAATTTTATTCCAGCATTTCCCAGCCCTCTGGCACAAACATTTGGCGGCTTTCAGGACCCCAATTTCACAGTAAGAGAGCAGGGTTTCTAGGGCACTGAGCAGGCATCCTCCTCTCCAGCCAAGAGCATGAGTCAGCTCTCAGCAGTGAGCATGGCTGGCCAAGTCTGCACGATGATCCAGCTCTTTGGGTTTTTTCTTTTTTTCTGCTCCAAGTTTGCAGGTGGATCAGCATATTTTTAAACTGAAGAAAGATTCCGGAATTTGGCAGGCAAAATCTATAGATATTAATGGCCCTCTTAAGCTGGGACCTAATTAATTGACTAAAATGATGAATGTCGGTAGCAGTCACGGTTTGCGGCTCTCTGGCCCAGTGAGCACACGCAGATCAAGGTGAGCTTCATCAAGTCATCGACTCCTCGGCAAGTTGCCCCCGCTCTCTCCGGGTCACAAGGATGGTAGGATACATTCCATTACAGAGCTCAGAATCAAAGAGGAGCCTCTTATTGGAATTCAGACCTTCCTGTCCCCAGGGGAGTCTGAGAAAATAGGAAATCATCAGCTCGGCCCAGGAGTGACATGGTGCATGTCAATGAGGGAACTGCTGGAGTCTCTGGGCTCCCGAATTGCCATGTGTCCCTCTACACAGGACTCAGCTACGTCAAGTGACTGTCTGAAGATGCAAGAGTGCTGCCCTAGTTGTCAGGGGACCTGGCCTATGTCCTGGCTTTCCTATAACTCATTTGGAAATTCACTTGACCCCTTCGAATTTCAACTTTCTTACCCGTGAAATGGTAAAAAATGAGAGCCTTTGAAGTTCTTCCTGGCTCTGAGGTCTGTGACTCCGCATGCAGGTAATTAACAGAATCAGGACAAGACACCCGGACAGATGCAAGCATTCGGGCCCCAGACTGCATCCTCCAGGACCAATGAGCATTAGGCAGACAGGGATTGGGTATTCTCACGTGTGTGACTGAAGCATATTGACCCAGAGTCCCCTAAGTGCATATTTATCTGTTACCTCCCAGCAGAGCTTGGTTGCAGTATGAATCATCAATCCACTGTCTTCAGAGGTATCTACTTGCTCTGTTGGAAGAAAGAAGAGAGATCAGTATTAAGGGAAAGGTTGAGGGTCTACACAGATATAAAGGAAATTACCGTAAAAAATACCTGCCTTCTTAAAAAGACAAAATTTTAGATTCTATACTCCTCTGTCTAGATAGCATAAGGAAAATGCATCTTGGTGTAGTAAAAACAAGTAAGTAAGCAAACGATCTCACACAACTGAAAGCCAAGTGAAAACATGGATTCAAATTCCAAAATTCTCACTTTGTTAAGTCAACAAATGACCCTCGGTCTGCTGAGGGGAGGCACCAAGCTGTTCGGAGGAAGTAGAGGACTTTCCTCTTCCGTGTACCAGGAATGACAATGAGCAGATTAGACTCTCTCGGACTCAGTTTCTTTACCCATAATATGGGCACAATAATGATTCCCTCACAGTGCTGTCAGGGCTCGTAGAAGATAATAAATGTAATAAACTTTCTGTAGCATCAGGAATATGTAAGCTCTCTACCTAGCAGCTGATTTTACCAAAGACCGAGGGCAGCATAGGTGATGAGTGGAACTGGAGAACGGAGATCAGTGCCCATTTCAAGCAGCTTGGCTGCGAAGGGATGAGGACAGAAAAAAAGATAAAGGGGTATGTGCGGGTGGATGGTGTAGCTGGCACTTTGATTTCCTGTTGTGTCTGTTTGACACTTATTATATTTTCTGTTCTGATAATAATCGATGGAGTAAGTTCCCCAAGGGGTCAGAAGGGCCAGAATGCAGTAAGTTTAGTAGGGCAAGGGACACCTGTCCCACTGCAGTGGGTGGGCAGGAGGGAGGCAGAAGCAGAGGAGATGAAAGTGAACCAGGCCTATTGGGGCCGAGAGTTGGAGGTGTCCTGGCCCGATGGCCACAGTATGAGTAAAGGATTGAGGTTTTCTGGGGAGGTGGCAGGCTGGATGCTCGAGAAGAGTTGTAAATGTTCAAAGAGTTGCTTGGTGAACAAATCATAACCACTGCCACCACCCCAAATGAACGTGTTCATTTGTGCCAAGGGAGCTCCCCTAAGACACATAAAAAAATTTCAGGTGAGACCAAGAGCTCAGTAGAGACTGAAAACTATGAATCTGTAGGCTGCAAATCTATAAAATTATAAATTTTTCTCCAATAGGTCTCGGCAGCCGAATTAAGGAATATAGGCTGTGGGCCATCTGGGTGCCTGGGGAATGCAGTTTTGCTGAGTGATTGGAGTAAAACAATAATCATTATTATTATATTGCAATATGCCTACTCTGTGTCAGACAGTAGTCTGGTTTGATTAGGGCTTAGAACATGCAAGTTTATGGATTCATAAAATGGAAATAGCGGTGTCAATAGCAGGACACTTTTTGTCCATCATGATTACTGCTCCAATGCACCAAAGAGATTAAAAGCTTAAACATTGCATTTCCCGCAGAGAATCGCTCACCTAGGTTTTTAGATGGTAGTTCATATTTCCCTGCCTCAGAACTGCTCTTTCTCAGTATTTCCCGTGTTTGTCAACGGAGTCATGATTCAGCTGCTTGTTCAGGACAAAACATAACCACCCCGGACTCCTCTCATTCACTCTCCCCCCCCACTCCCCCGTCAGCCCGTCAGCCCGTCCTGCTACCTCTGCCGTATCCGAAACGATTTCTGAATCCAACCACTTCTCACAATCCCCTCGTCCAAGGGTTGGAAGTTTTTTCTGCAAAGGGCCAGAGTTTGTCCCTGGGCCACAGTTTGCCAGCCTTGTCCCAGTCTGAGCCATCGTCATTTTTCGTCTTTATTGCTGTACACCCTTTTACAGGGGTCTCCCTGATTCTGGTCTTGGTCCCCTATGGGTCATTCTTCTCACGGCAGCTGGTGATCCTTTTGAAACAAAAATCAAGTTACATTGCTTAAAATCCTACCGTGCTTATCATTATAATTAGAACAAACCGAGCTCTGGCCCCTCCAGCGCTCCATGATCCGGCCTCAGCTTTCTACTCCTGCCTTTCTCTACCATTCTCTTTCTCGCTAACCACCCCCTGCATACACTGTCCCTTTCTCTCTTCTTTGCACTCCCCAAGACTTCCGGTGACTTAAGCCCTCTGCTTGAAATGACCTTCTCTGGGCTGATTCCTCCTGCTCATTTCCACCAATATCACCTCCTCAGAAAAGTCTCCTCTGGTCCCCCTGGCAGGAACACGCCTTGCCCTCCCCTCCCCGCCACTCCACAGCCCATCAGCCTGTTAATTCCTTCTTAGTACTTACGACAGTTTGAAATCATTTATTCATTTACTGCTTTACGTATTAAAGTCCCGTCTATGTCTGCAAACTCCGTGAGGAAAAGGATTTTGCCTCATTTGCTGGTGTATCTGGAACGTCTGTAACAGTCCTGGAGGCGCTCAAAAAATATTCGTTAAATGAAGGGAAGAATGATTGAATGAATTAATGATTGACTGATCAATATTGAATGATCAATATTAGGTGGTGTGAGGATGAAATTCAACACCAAGGGCCTCTCTCTATCCTGTTATCACTCTTCTACAATTTTGTTGTCAATAAATATTTGAAAACTTTTAAAGATTTGTGGAATCTGTGAAATTTTAATCAAGAAAAATGACACCACGTGTTAGTAACTGTCTAATTGACGCTACTGTCCCCAGTATCATCATTAAGTCATATCTTAAGTCAGTTAAGAAGTGAGTCTAACTTGGACCAGGCCAAACAGTGGGGCAAGTGGAAATAAGGGCTTTCTCCTGACCCCATGGACCACTGAAGGTCACTCAAAGTCAACAAAGAGTGTGGTGCCAGGACAGTAGGATCCTGAGCTGGCGCTAAGCCCTGATTGGCCATTTACTATAATAGATGGTGACCTCAGATAACTTATTGTACCTCCATTTTATCATTTATAAACTAGGATAAAGGTACGACAACTCCACAGATTTGCTATGAGGATTAATACAGTTCTAGATGTAAAAGGGCCCTGCAAGCTCAAAAACACTGTCAAATCTTAGTTATTGTTAAAAACACATTGTCATTGTGTAAAGCGTCTGTGCTGTGCAGATCTTATACAAGACGTGACTTGTTTCGTCTTCTAAACAGAGTAAGACTGCTATGGTTTTTAATGTGTTACTAATCTGGGTCATGTTCACCTTCGATTAATGGAGGACCTTAACAAAAGGGGTAAATGCAATGACGGACTTCAGGTACCACCAAAAGAGAGCAGGGCCGAAGATTCTATAGGAAGTGCAGGCTTTGGAGTTAGACCTATTTGTAAATCCTGCCTCTGCCAGTTCCTTGCTTGAATGACCATGGAGAAGTTATTTAACTCCGAGTTTTGGGGTAACAGACTTGTAGAGGGGAGATAATAATTCCTACTCCGGGGATTCCCTGGAAAGGTAATACGTGTAAATACACCCGGTCTCATGCCCAGCTCATAGGAGGAAATCGGGTTCACTTTCACTTTGCCATAATTTTAGTGGACAGCACAGCAACTGCCTCTTCTGTTCTGGAGGGAAGGAAGCCCCCAGGAGGGTGTCCTACAGAAGCTTTGAGTTCAGATGGGACGAGGGGGGATTTGGAGGGACAGATCAGGGCCTGCGGTGGGAACATCACGAGCATAGTGGGGAGTGGCCAGTCAGGGGTCCCAAGTGAAGATCTGGAGCTCAAAGAATAGAGGAAATGGCCCTAACTGCCTGTTTCTCAGATTTCTCCAAGGTTATGGTTTTTACGAGCAACTTTTTCTGCCTTAACCAGAATAAGTTTGGAGAACTGCCCAACTTCCAAAGTCAATATTTACTGACTTGCATCTATCTCTAGAGCCAGAGAGGATGTTTTCAAAATCGTGGCCCCATTCAGGCGTGCACTCTCCCCAGATATGCTCACTGAGGACTCTCATATGCGCCACATGGAGAGTTGCAGGGTTTTGCAGCAGACCTGGGGCTCTAAGTCTGCTCAGCGGATTGTTTTAATGCCCATGGAGGCTGCCGATGAGTGGTGGAATTAATTTCTAGCTGAAAGAACTCTTTCCTTTTGTCTCTCTGTGTTCTCTCTCTTCTAAACAGAGCTCAACCGTTCCTCCTGATTAGTTGCTAACTGTATATATACTGCGTAGAATCAAAAGCAGGCGGGCGTGCCACGTAAGGCATCAAATAAACTACATCCTAAAATAACAGTCGTTTTTTCAAAGGCAGAGTATGGGCTGCCTACGCCAGCCTCCTGTGAGTCAATAATAGGGAGGAGGAAGCAGTGAGATCCGAACTGGCCTCAGAAATATCATTACATCGTTATTTGGTCAAATGTCAACGAGATAGAACATTTGATTTGTCTTTGTCAAAAGTTAGAGATGGGGCACTTGATTTATTTTAAGTGTTGGTTAGGAAGGCCAAAGATAGTCGTAACGACAACTTTATGTTTTAGGATCTTTTTTATCGTAAATATTTGTGGCTTTGACTTCTGTTTTCATCACATTACATTAGTCAGAGGATCTAGGCACTAAAGGCAAATGTGGTGCATCCTTTAAGGCTTACCAAAGTTGTCTCATTTACTCAACAAATATTTAATTTATTCAGCAAATACTTATTTTGAGCATTTACTATAGACAAGACGATATGCTAGATATTCTGGGGATACAAAGACGAATCAGACATGGATTATTAACTCCCTCAAGGGTCTTAAACTGGAGGAGTAGGAAAGGCATGCACAGATTGACTCTATTACAAAGTACAGGTTTGTATGTGCCATAACTAGTGTGCCGACGAAAAGTTACAGGAACTCTGAGTAGGGAAGATTGCATTATGTTGTAAGTTTTCATTTTCGTTTCTGTCTCCTTTGAGGACTAGGTGGGGTTCATCTATCTATACATCTGCAGAGAGAGAAATGTAACAGGCTTTCAACAAATGTTTAATGAAGGAATGAATGACTGAATGAATGAAACTAAAGATTCTGTCTCACTGCCTTAAATGCCCAAATACATGGACATAAAACATCTTTCAAAATTAAATGAATGAACCTCACACATCTGTACCTGCAGAAGCAGCCGGATCTGGGTTCACTTCGTCTTTGTGTAATAAAATGACGAGTTGTCTTTCAGTTGCCATGGACCCCCAGGTCGCAAGCTACGCAACCTGAGCACGCCCAGATGAGCCAAGCGCGCAACCACAAGCGGAACCTAAGTGCTCAGACCAAGGCACAGGGACGGAATTAAGAACCGGACACCGCGTGGCATGATCCCTGATCCAATCAGACTGAGTCCTGGCATCCCCCTTGTCACGATCGAGTCAGATCACACCTCCTAGCATCGCCTCATTACAAGATCCAGTCAGATCATGCCTCATTACCCTCTGCATATAAAAACCTGCTCCACCTCCCAGCTCCGTAACATGGATTTGACTCAGACTTCCGTGTCCTTGCTCAGCTCCCTTGCGATAAACTTTTCTCTCTACAAAAACCTGGTGCTTTGGTGTTTGGCTTTCCACTGCATGCAGATAAACTGACCCACTTTGGTTCAGTAACACATCCCTCGGTGGGAAGTTGAACTGAAAAAATGCCAATGTCTCTTTCCAATTCTGAGGTACTGTCAAGGTCAAATAAAATGTAGAGACAAATTTATTTGGAAGGAGAGAATTCCAATTCAGAGCATGCATGCAGACCGGGTGGTCTTCAGTATGTCCAAAGAACAAAGAGAAGGCTAGAGGTTTTATTCTGTAAAAAGCAAACGTTACGTATTTTTCCTTGAGATAGTTAATTGGCACTAGGAAGGTCTTGGGTAGCTGGCAGGTTTTGATTGGCGAGTGCCGGCAATGGGTAAAGCAAGGCAGGTTGTTTCAGCAGCCATTGGGTAAAACTGGTTTCGGGTTACAGCAGGCAATTTCAGCGATTGGGCTTGCAGAGAATCACATTCTTGAAGCAATGCTATGTGTCCCGAGTGCTTCCCCACCCCAACCCCACTCCCCAGCTTCTCGACTCTGTTTTAGTAGGGTATGGGGAGAATGCCCCAGTGCATATGATCAACTTTCGTAATACCATTGTCCTTCCTGCCAGATTACAAGATGTTCGTGTAGTAAGTAGGCTCTGGCATCAGCTCATGCATGACCTAGAAAAACCTTAGCACCTTTGTCACTAGAGGGAAAAACAAGTGTTGAATCCGGGACATAGGGCAAAAGGCGTGTACGTCACCTTCTGTCTGAAAGCCTTCAGATAGCCCAGGGCTAGTGACTCCCAATTGTTGATCCAAAGAAAAATCTTGTACACACAGTCTTATCAGAAGGAAAACAAGAGCAATAGTGAGAGAGTGAGAGAGAAGAGAGTAAATACATTTGCAGAAGACACAAGCAACACAGAGCTGAATTTCTTATTCCTGAAACCTCTATCATCACAGTCAGATAACCTGTGCAAAATTGGGCAATCCACAGAATTACACTACGGTACCCTCTAGCTAGCTGTCACTACCAAAGCTTGGCATTCTACTTCCAGCTAGGTTGAGAGGGTTAGGGTTAGTCACTGACCAGCGAAACTCAAGTGGTTGCCATTATTTTATGATGGGAGCAAGCAAAATCCCCAAAGGAGATTTATGTTTAGTAATAATTTATATTTAAACTATGCTATCTACATTCCAAACCAGTTTCCCAATAAAAATATCAAGACTTAGGTCGGGCGCGGTGGCTCACGCCTGTAATCCTAGCACTCTGGGAGGCCGAAGCGGGTGGATCGTTTGAGCCCAGGAGTTCGAGACCAGCCTGAGCAAGAGCAAGAGCCCGTCTCTACTAAAAATAGAAAGAAAGTAATTAGCCAACTAAATATATACAGAAAATATTAGCTGGGCATGGTGGTGCGTGCCTGTAGTCCCAGCTACTCGGGAGGCTGAGGCAGGAGGATGGCTTGAGCCCAGGAGTTTGAGGTTGCTGTGAGTGAGGCTGATGCCACAGCACTCTAGCCTGGGCAGCAGAGTGAGACTCTGTATCAAATATATATATATATATCTCAAGACTTAGATCTTCCCTGTTGAACAAAGGTTAAATGTTGCTCTGGGTTACTTTTGCTAACTAAACTTCCACAGAGTTTGCTTTGATTACCTCCTATCTTCTTAGGAAACTGTCAGCTGAAAATGTTACAAACCATAGATCTGATGTCAACAGATCACTGACTTCGCAAATTTCCAGGGCATTTGCAAAAATCCCAAAAAGATCAAGTCATAAAATTTCATTTTAATTCACTTACACGCAATAGCAGAGTTGTTCGCATGGTATTGGTAGGGAGGAGTGCAGGGGACATACAAAACAAAATCATAAATGTGTGTCCTGCCTACAGAAGACCAAAGATTCTTGCTATAGGTACGGTTTTGAAGAAAGTCTAAGAACTACATTTTGCGGTGCTTCTGGATGATAAATTCGTTACAGCAGTACCCAATCGTGGGGCGTCGTGCCTGCTTCCCACTGCTCGTGCGGGCTGGGGTGGAAACAGTAAATGTCAAAGAGGAAAGTACACAATTGGTTTTATTCTTTCCTCCAATAAACAGTATCATGGTGGAAAGAACTTGACCTTTGGCCTTACAGACTTGAATTCAAACACTCAAACAAGGCACCTTCCAGGTGTTTGGGAAAATTAACCTCCCTGAGCCTTCCAGCATTATTACAAAAACCAGCGGAGATAATGTCTGTAAATTACAATACTGTGTCTGTTTTGGATAAATAATCTTTATTATTTTATGTCAAGACTATTAAAACGTCAAAGAGGAATATAACTGTATGCTATCATCTTTACAGATGTCATTAGACAGTACATATTTGGATCCCTGGTAATCTGGTTATGATTTGATTCAGTGATTTATAAGGGGCAAAAGGTTCCCTATCACGTTACCTGTTCTCTGCGTCATCTGGCTTCCGAAAATAGGAGCGGCGCATCTCTGAGCAGAAATAGATGTCTGAAATAGCTGTTAAACTGTTTGAGAGGCAGAGATGTCAGTACGAGGTGAATTAACCTGAAACAGAGCCTCAGCGGAGAACAGCCAAAAAGCGTGACTGTATTTAGCAATGGAGCCGATGTCATGTGTGAGATTTCCTCCGGCTTCAGGGGAGACAACTCGGTAGGGACACAAGCAACAGAGCTACTGTACCAAGAGGACTAAATTTCCCTCACAGCCCTCCGTTTACTAGGCGCACAGAAACAAATCTACTTTCTCGGAGACTAATTCCTAATGTGTAACGTAGGGATTATATGTTTACTACCTCACAAGGATTATTGCAAAACCAAAAGTATTTTGCAAATCCTAAAGTTACAGGCAAATATCCTACATCTGTTCGCTTGTTTCCATCCCTACCAGTATCACACGACACACAGGCACCGATATCACCCATCCGGCCTCCGAACACGCCTCCTACCCTAACTCCCTCTTTACAGTTTGACCTCGCTGGAAACTGTTCTCCAAGCGACAGCCAGAATGACCTTTGTAAAACATAAATTAAGAGATAACAAACGCCATGTACCTCTTTCCGGGAGTCTATTTCTTTTCCAGAGTATTACGGGGGTACGAAAGTTTTGGTTACATGAATTACTTTTGCACAGTTTGAGTCAAAGTTGTAAGTGTGGCCATCACCCAGATAGTGTGCATTGCACCTGTGAGGTGTGAATTTACCCATCCCCTCTTGCCCCCTTTTCTAAACAACCAAAAATGTGCATGTCTCCACCCACATTTATCATCATCCTTTTTTATCTACTTCTCCCGCAGTCACTGTGCCCACCTCTGCTGTTTTCCTGCGGGTGGGTTTAGAGAGCAGAGGGATCTGTGTTCCGCACATGCTTAGACCTCTGCCCCCCTCCTTCCCGTGCATGGCCCCCTCCGTGGTGGGTCTGCTCAGGTTTCTTCGGGGCAGCTGAGCATAAGGTCTTGTGCTTTTTGTCATGGTGTCTTCTACATTTGACCTATGACCTATTGCTTTATGTAGATTAGGGATAAAGGTTCCACATCAAAGAATGCGAATGTAGTTAAACCAAAATAAAACAGCAAGAACAGTACCAGCAACAGGCAGACTAGTAATTGAAAAAAAACTTCTGTAACAAAGGGGTCTAAGTGGGTCGATTAGAACCCTTAAGCACATTTTCTCACGGTAACCGTGCTATGCACAGCATGGGATGCAGCTGCAACCGTATAATTAGTGCCCTATTTTGCGTAAAAGAGACGGTGTGCGTGGGAAGACACCCACCGGCTCACGTTCATCGGTGACCCTTTCTCCCGGTTCCCGCGATGGCAGGCACAGCTGGGTTTTAATTGTTTTGTGGGACAAAGGAATGAATAAGTAGGTGAATTTATTCATTTATAAAATATTAATTAAACACCTACCGTAGCTAGGAGCTTTGCGAGGCGCTGGAGATATAGATATAGTCCTTGTCCTCAAGGAGCTCACAGTTGAGTGGAGAAGAGAGACAAGTAAACAAATTATTACAGTATCATGTGATGTTGCATTAAATGATGGTTAAAAAAAAAAAAACACGAACATGGATGAGACCCCAAGTGAGAGTGAGCAGAATGGGATAAATACAAAAGAACAGGCAAGGAAGACCGATTGTAAGAGGGCTGATGGAGGAAGAGGAGTCAGTCTGCCAGGGAAACTGGGGAGAAGGTGCCAGGGAGGCCATAAGATAGAATAGTTTCACAGGCTCCAAACAAGGAGAACACTTCCGGGAGTGAGTTGTAACAGTGCCTCATCGACTTAGTCCTCCAATTCTGCTCTTTAAAATGTACACTGCCAGCCCAGACCTCTCCCCTGAACCCAGCGCATCCACCTGCCCGTTTTATATCTCCACATGGATAGCTCGTGTCTCATGAAACAGTCAACAGTTAGGACATTTAGACAAATATAAGGAGATAGGTTTTTAAACCCTTATTCATAAGACCTAGATTCTAGAACAAAAACCTGAGTCATGAAGGCCATCAGAAAGGCTTCATGGGGAAGGTGAGACATAATATTTGCTTTAGGGAAGTTGTAAAAGATGAAATGAGAGACGAGGTCCCAGCTTTGGAGGGAATAGTGATAGGATTGAAGCCTTGCGTGTGTCTGTCTGCTAACCAAAGCTTGGCTGGTCGGATGACGTATAAATTATTGTGGGTAAGACCCTAAGTGGGCAAACATTTTGAGCAGTAATCACCCAAAAAGCTTCCCTTAAATTAGATAGAATGATACTTAATTGAAAGACGATTTTATCAAGCATGAATAAGCCAGCTATCAGGGCAAGCTGCTTAGGACAACAGGAACAATTTTAATCCTCTTCAAACCATTTATTTTTATTTATGAGGGTGAAATCTAAAGGATGCTTAAGAATCCCCCACTTCCCGTGCGTTGGTGCGTGAGATAACCCGGAAAACCAGCAAAAGCATCACTGAACCAGATGGTTTCTCCTACGGCGGGTCAGAGTCTAAATTTTTTAATTGAGAAAAGTAACATATAGCAGGTGCTGCTGACATTTCAAGCAATAAGCATCTTTGCAAAAGGCATTTAATAGGTAGGGAATGTAAAAGACATGAATCTCAACAGAACTTCTCTGCAGATGTCCAGCAAATCCTCTCCGATGTGAGGGACTTCAATGTTCGCTTTTTTATTTGCTTTGGTAAAAAACATGATTGCCTCTCAGGGGTTCCTATTAACAACACTTCACGCGATGCCAAATGAGGGGACACTCCGTCATAGAGAAAATTTTATCTTGGCCGACGGTTCGATAATTTAGTCTGTTTTCTTCTGGAAGAAAAGGTCTGTACAATCGACCCACCTGAATCCCTGCTCCTGGCTCTGTGAAGTGGTAAACCTCTGATGTTGCCTTTGAAACTTGGCTAAAATTTCTTGATTTCCTTTGGAACATCTGGAAAGATGGTGTCTGGAGTATGCAATCTCTCTTTCCTGGGTATAATTCAGGAGGCAATGAATGACCCCTGATTTGTATGTCAAAGAGTTGGGTCATTCCGAGTTTCAATCCTAAATAACGCCACTCCTTCTTTACGCCCTCCCCCAGCCACTTTTTCAATTCTCTTTTAATCCATCTCTCCTTCTTTATTGATTTATTTTCTTCCCCTTTTTCTTCTTAAATTTCTAACTCCCTCTCCAATTTCCCTCTATCTCCTACCTTTAACAGCTCCCCAGGGACCTCCATGTTTCTTATCTCTCAAAGCTAACGAAGGCACCATTTAAGGCTCCATTTAAAATATTTCATCCCAGTCTTAGTCTTCTCCACCTCACACCATATTCTTTTACATCTGTCCCTACTCTTCCCCACTAGCAAATGCCCGGAGAGTCACACGGTGTTGGAGTCACTGTGATATTAACATTGTTCTTCACATAGGAAGATGACATCACTAATTCCCTGTCAGCGAGACACGTGACTTTGAGCAATTTCTCTGCAGTAGGAGCAAGTGGACACTGATTTCTTCCCACCCCCAGCTCAGCGCCCCTGAGAATGATTTCAAGAATTCTCTAAGCTGACGTTTGGGTTACAGCAAGTAGACCCAGAACAGGAAGAAACCAACTTTACTGTCTCACGAAATCTTGATCCAGGGCAGGAAGAGTCTCAGGAAGCCTGTGCCCCAAACTAGGAGTAATCAGAACATTTTAACTGAAGTTTATTTTGTTTGTGGTTAGATTTGATCGTGCTTCTCTGTTTTGAAAGAGTCGGGTACAAGGTAGCACAGTCCTTAACGATAAAGTCACCAGTTAGCAAGTATGTGGTAGGTACGTCACATCATCTCCTAAGCCTCTCCACCATCCTTAGGAAACTGATATCCACAGAGATTAAATAACTTGAAAAAGCCACATAGCTGGTAAGTGATAAACCCAGTATTTGAATCTACTTTTCTTTCCATTACACCGCTCTGACACATGTGTTACAGCTTCAATCCCTCTCTTCTTGGATGCTGATAAAATGAGCCTCAGCTGGTAGCAGGGAAGAGCCCAGCAGCGGCTAAAGTGACTCAGAGGTCCTCCTCTGGCCGACCTTCCCTTGCACACCAAGTCTGAGACACTTGCAGCAACTGGCGATCCTGTGACTAATGCCTGTGCTTGGAGTTTTAAGTGCACATCTTCATAACATGCTACCTTATCCTTGGCAAGGAAGTAGGATCTATTTTTTGCCTGCCTTTACCGAGCACTTACCTGCTCTCATTACTTTGGTACAAGAAGTAGCTGAAACTAGGAACCCTTTGTTTCCCTTCTGTCTTACCTGGACAGTGATCTTTTCTTGACGGGAGCCAGGTGTGCCATCCTTGTGCTCCAAGATCGAGCGAGGGCTAGTAAATGTTGGTCTTGTACTACGCTCTGGTTGCAATTTCTATGTGCTCCCCTTCCCTACCTAGATAATACACAAGATGGACATTGTCTCTGTGTTAATGATAATGATGGGATGATACCCACAGTGACAATAATAGTAGACAACTTAGTATTAGCTGCTTATGACATACCAGCCACTATGCTACGCCAGTTGCTGAAATGGGATTCCGGAAGAGGTCTTCTGACTTCAGAGACCACACATTTAGTCACTGCTCTATACTGTTCCCAACATTCTGAGTGGGGAAATTGGAGAAAGGAGTTCCTTCTACGTGTAGGTCAGTTTCCCTGCTTTGAAGATCAAAGAGAACTCTAAATTAATTCTATAAATATTTGTTGGACGTCCACTCCATCCTAGCCTTTCTGCTAAGTTGTGAGGAGATTCATAGATACACTTAAAACAGAAAACCTTAAATCTAGTTCAAGAGACAGACATACAAGGAAAAGAGTTTCTAAAATTAATTGAAAGGGGAAATGATGTGGTAAAAGCATGAACAAAGTGTAAAAAAAAAAGCCCAGAAGAAGAAACTAGGAGACTCTGGACAGGATTCTTTCACAGGCTGGTATCAAGCTGGTCCTGAAAAGGTGAAGTCAATTTCTATATATGGAGAAGAACAGAAAAGATTTTTCCCGCTTAGAAGATTCACTCAAATTGCTGATAATCACAGCCACCATTTTTGGATACCTACCATGTACCCAACGCTATTCAAGGTACATTATTTATATTGATTTATCTAACCCTGATAACAATCTCAAAGGTGTGTATTATTTTCTCTGTTTCACACAACAAAAAGTAAGGTTCTTAAAGGCTAAGTAGCTCAGCTATGTGCCTGGGCTGGCTGAGGGGTCTTTGTCTCAAAACCACATCTTACCTGACATTGCCTCCATGTCACATTTGTGACGTGCCTCGTAGATGTAGACGCCATCCTTGTATAATACGAGAACCACATGAGTCATCGTAATTTTTGTTGTTTATTTAAATAAGACTTTCTCCACAGTCTATTAAAAAAAGGCATAGAAACAAGAAGCAGCTCAGCCCTAGTCAAGGCATAATGAGAAAGTAATAATACTTTTGTCAGTACTAATATAATGCATTCTGGTATGTATTGAGCTTTACTATCTGCCAGATAACGTTCCAAGTACTTTCTAAGTATTAACACAAAACTACTCTATGAAGTGATTACTATTAATATTATTCCCAGCTTACAGACATGAAGACGTCAATATATATCTAGGGTATAGGTTACAGACTGATCTCCTATCTTATCTACTTTATGAGATTTTTCTTTGTTCTGTTTTGCTTTTTTTTCTTTTTTCTCTTTTTTTTTTTTGGTGAGGGCGAAGCACTTTATCTGAGGCCTATTTTATTTGTCATATCTAACCTTTGCTCCTTTCCCAGATGCTTCCTTCCCTGACACTCCTCTTCCCTTTAATGAAAGCTACAAATCTGTCCACCTCTGAACCATGTCTATTAGTGTCCTTGGGCAAATGAACTCCACCGCAGTTCAGGCCAGGCTCTTAGGACTGCGGATTCTGAGGGTCCCTAAGTTCCTTTTGGTGTAAAGGGCAATGGCTTGACTTGCACAGAGTGGCTGCCAGGCGGGCTCAGAACACGTTTGAATGCTTAAAATACCAGTGCCGTCAAAGGCCAGCCTGCCAGAGGAAGGCTGACTGGCAGGAAGAGCCGACATTCCACAGAAAGTGCTGTCTATCTTCAACCCTCAGCTCCCATCCAGGGTTGACCTCAGAGCCTGGAGCAAACAGCCAAGAACTTCAAAAGCTTTGTGTGCTGCAAGAAAAATGAGAAAAGGAAGAGAGCTGATGGGGCACTCTTTCCTCCCTGAACCTCCAGCCTGGCTAGAGCAAATACACAGACAGGCTAACTGACGTCACTTTCAGTGAGTAGCCACGAACCTCCCTGAGCCCCTTCGTGGTGCCCTCCCATGCTACTACACGTCTCCGGGTTTATTCAGTCTTTCTCTCCTAGGCAAGCATTTCACACATTCTCCTCCCACCTCCAGCAACTCCTCATCTCCTTCTCAGCTAACAACCCCACTTCTTATTTCACACAGAAATTGCAAACAATCAGAAAAGGACTTCCACGCGCTCCCGTCTACTGGTCTACCAGCAAACCTACCTATATACGCTGTCTTATCTCCTGCTGCAGTGCACGGACTATCCACGCTCCTAGCTGAAGTCAACCCCTATATATTTGTGCTCTCAGTTCCATCCCCTTGCACCTTTTGAAGGATTTTGCTCCATTTCCAAGGCTTCATCTCTTTCCTACAGAATGAATTTTCCCGTCTGCATGCAAATACACTGCCGTTTATCCCATTTGAGAACCCATCTCTCGGCCCCACTTCTGCCTCCAGCTACTGTCCTATTTCTCAACAACCATTGGGAGTGACCTGTACTCATTGTCTTCCAATCATTCTTTCCATTCTCTCCTGAACCCACTCCAATCAGACTTTCCCTCCCAGCGCACCTTAAAAATTGTTGTTGCCAAGGTCTTTGAGCCCTTTCCTCTCCCCGTACCCCACATACACATACAGCCAAATAAATCCGGGAGTTAATTCTCATACTCCATCTTACTTGACCTAACAGCAGCTTTGACCCTGAGGATCATGGTTTCCTTCCTGAAGTACTTTTTTTTTTTCCTGGAGTATTATTCTTTCCTGGTCTTCTACCTACTTCCTTGGCTGCTTCTTCTCAATCTTCTTCACTGGTTCTTACTTCTTTGCCTGCCATCCAAGTGTTCCCAGGACCAGGGCTTAGTCTTCAGATCTCAGCATCTACACTCACTCCCTTAGTGATCTTCCTCCAGTCTCATAAATTTAAACGCCACATCTATGCTGAAGATTCCCTACTTTATGTCTCTAACCTAATCTCTCCTCTGAACAACAGCCTTATAAACACAACTGCCAATCAGCATCTTCCCTGGGATTTTTAATAGGCATTTCAAATAAGTGTTTCATGCCCAAAAAAAAGACCTCTTAACTTCCCATCCTATCCCCAAGCCTGCTTGTCCTAGAGTCATTTCCATTTCTGTCAATGATAACTCCGTTCTTCTAGTCGCTTAGACCCAAAACTTGGAATAACCCTTCTCCTCTTCTCATTTGACTGGCAACGAATCATGTCGGTTCCTCTCTCAAATGAGAGCCAGAACATACCCGCGTCTCACCGCTTCCACTCCTACCAGCTTGCTTCCAGCCACCCTCGTCTCTTCACTGCATTAGTACAGAGCCATCTCACTAATCTTCTTTCTTCCATCCTTGTTTACTTATACTCTGTTCTCTAATCAGCTGCCAGATCTTCTAAAATGTAAGGCAGATCACATCACTTCCCCACGCTCCTCATGTCACTCAGAGTAAAAGCCACCATTTGTAGCGGGACGTGGAGATAGTCTGAGTTTTTTCTGTAGGATGGCCCAGCGTGGAAGAATAGCATTCACTGGTGGTCTCCCATTCATTCGGGTCAAAACCTTGGACTCACCCTTGACCCACTCCTCCCTTTCTATCACTCAGTCTCTGCTCCACCTGCACATTCTGTCAAGCCTATCTTCAAAACACCCCAAATCTGGCCCCTTCCCGTCATCCTCATAGCTACCATCTCAGTCCAAGCCACCATTATAGCTTAGAAATACTATTTGAATAGCATTATAGTGGCCTCCCTGCTTTCATGCTTGCACCTTTCAGAGTAACCTTGAGAAAACATAAGGCAGCTCACATCACTTCTCCCTTCGTAACCCCCCAGCGGGTTCCCATCTCAGAGAAATATCCAAGTTCTTCACTCTAGATCGAGTGGCCTCTAAATCTGGGGGTACAGAAATACCCATAATACAAGTGATTTCAGGGGAGCGGTGGAAATAAAAGTCTTATGGATTGAAGAGTGAATTAGAGGTAATGAACTGGAGATAGTATAGACTATTTCAAGAAATGTGGCTGTGAACACGAGGAAAAAACAGGACAGTAGATGAAGGCGGCTTAGGCCTGACAGGGAATTTTTTCATAAGATGTAATAGGTATGAACATACTTTTATGTTTAGGGTGGTTAGAAAGGGAGGGGTGGAAGATACAGGAGAGAGAGATATTGAACAGCCCCAGAGGAAGCACAAGGCGATGAGAACTTGGAGGCTCGGTTGAAAACGACAGCTTCACACGGGAGGTGGGACATGCACTCTAATGAGGCAGAAAAGGAGGAAAGGATTGACGCAGATGCAGACAAGAAGTAAAGGTAATGAAGAGATCAATAGGATTGGAATGTTTCACTGATATTGATCATACTCACTGAGTAAGCTAATGCATTTTAAAATCAATACCAAATTCTTAGCAAACCAATACTATTACATTAAAACAGAACTCACTTTTGGATGGATTTTCTCTTTTTAAAAAAGTAGTTTTCAATATTGTGGCTGTGGAGCACATACTCTATTTTGGTGTCAGGTCTTCATTACAATAAGGAACATGAATGTTTCCAAAATGGTGGTTGACAAAACCCCAAGGGCTCGAAAATGAGCTCCAGTGGATTTGTTTTGTTAAAAAACAGTAATGTCATTCGTTCACATTGCTATTTTAAAAGATTAATCAACAAAATAATTAAAGTTTTTCATCACAACATACAACACTAAGAATGCCCAAGTGATATTATAAGATATTATATTGCAGTCATTGGAATTCAGATGAGCATGCTGATCACTCAGTCGGTTCAGCACACAGCTGAACAGGGCAGCTTTCACTACTATATAGATTTATACTTATACATTCATAGTCCTGTATTGTTTGTCATAATTAACATCTACCCATAATTAACCATCACAAACACATGCGGCTTAAGTCATGTTACTATTAAAATATTGCAAGTTAATAAAGAACTTTAGGAACTATAAGAACTTTGCAAGTTGCCCCAAGATGCTGCTCACCATATACATGTTGAATATATCTGCTCAAAATCCTCTTGTACTCCCTGTCTTGGCAAATGATACACTACCCATTCAGTCTTATGATGCAGAAACCTTTGAATCTTTGTATTCTTTATTCCCTCTCAATCTTCCTATCTAGTCAATCATCAGTCACATCACTAAGACCCGCAGATGCTCCCTCCTTAGGATCTCTTGAGTATAATCCCTGAACCCCTGCCAGCTCAGTGCAGCTCTCAGCACTTCTTGATGGGATCACCACTATCCCTGCCCAGTTGAAGCATCCTGTGTAACCCTCTACCAATCTGTAGCCACAGAGCTGCTACTGCACTGATTCCAATCCTTTGAGAGCTCCCTAGAGTTTTCAAGGTGAAGTTCAAACTCACAAGTAAGATTAACCCACAAGGCTCTGAATGGTATGACTACCACCTGACTCTGATCTTATTCCTCCTCACTTTATCCCACCTCTGTCTACTCACAAACCTGTTCATGTTTCAATTAAGTCGACAATGAATGTCTTATATAGCTCAATTGCATGACCAAATGCTATTTCCTTTACTGGAATTCCTTCTCCCTTGTCTAACTAATTCTTCCTACTCTTCAAAGCAGAATTCTGAATTTGATATATACTTTGAGGGGTTTGTTTTTGTTTTTGTGATAGAATGGCACATAGGTACTCTATCTATATATCATCAACTTTCTGGGACAATTCTTCTGTCCCGTTGCAAAATGGAGATAAAAATCCTTGTTTAGACTATAGGTTCTTACAGCAACTTTTAATTTATTTCTATTTCAATTCAGGATGCTTAGTTTTGGAGGTTAAGGACTGCGTGGCTTAACCCTCTATTTTTTGGCACTGACTTGTGAAAGAAAAATACAAGACACTTCTTTTCCCAACTTTCAAGGTCTGTTTCAAATTCTGCCTCCTCCACAGGGCTTTCTGGGCTGTGGTACACTGGCAAACGTGTGACCAACTCTCTGGGTGCAAGCACTGATGTATAGTGGTTGCCAATTTTCATGGTACAAATACTCTCACCACGCAATTTCAAACTACCAATGTTTAACAACCAGCCCATGTGTTAAAGCAAATATTATTCAATGATGCTTGTTAAAGCATGGTAAGGAAAATTTCATTCAAGATCATCACAGTAGGTATAGGGACCACTACAGGAGGTTCTTGCAATGGGGGAAGAGATGAGGCTCAACTTTGAATAAAGCACAGGCAAGTGGGCATTTATAGCCAAGGAGCAGAGTGAGGCTCAGCAGATGGAAAATTACTAAGAGGAAACATCAGCAGTAAGGAGGATTCTGGCTAAACCGACCTAACAGGATTCTTGCTGAAGACAAGCCAGGGTGATCAGACATCACCTGGGGCTTGGTGGAGAATGAGAAACTTGATCAGATATGTAGGGCGGGGGTTCGTGCTAAACTGACTTAGCAGAGCTCTTTGGTGCTTGGTTTTCCATTCCTGAGATACTTCATTTAGGATAACAGTCTTCAGTTCACTCCATGTTGCTGCAAATGACCTTATTTGATTCCTTTTTATGTCTGAGTACTACTCCATGGTATACATCCACTCCACTCATGAATTGAAGGGCACTCAGATTGATTCTACATCGTTGCAATTGTGAATTATGCTGCAATAAACATTTGAGTGCAGGTGTCTTTTCAGTAAAATGACTTCAGTTCCTTTGTGTAAATACCAAACAGTAGGATTCCTGGATTGAATGATAGGTCAGCATTTATTTATTTAAGGATTCTCCATACTGTTTTTCATAGAGGTTGTACTAATTTACAGTCCTACCAACAGCATATAAGTGTTTCTTTCTCTCTGCATCCATGTCAGCATCTATTGTCTTGAACTTTTTAATAATAGCCAGTCAGATAGGGATAAGATGTTATCACATTGTAGTTTTAATTTGCATTTCCCCCATGATTAGTAATGCTGAGCATTTTCTCATATGTTGATGGTCATTTGTCTATTTTCTTTCGAAAAGCTTCTGTTCATGTCTTTCACCCACTTTTTGATGGGGTTGTTTGTTTTTTTCTTGCTAATTTGTTTGAGTTCTTTGGAGGTTCTGTATATCAGTCTTTTGCCAGATGTATAGTTTGTGAATATTTTCTCCCACTCTGTAGATTAGGAGATCTATTAGATCTCTGTCTGTAGATCTATTCACTCTGTTGATTATTTCCTTTGCCACCCAGAAGCTTTCTAATTTAATTAAGTCCCATTTATTTATTTATTTTTGTTGTTGCTATATTTGCCTTTGGGCTCTTATCAATAAATTCTTTGCCTAGGCTGATGTCTAAAAGTATTTTTCCTACATTTTCTTCCAGAATGTTTATGGTTTCATACCTTCCATGTAAGTCTAATCCATATTGAATTAATTTTTGTGTATGGCAAGAGATAGGGATCCTTTTTCATTCTTCTGTGTGTGGCTACTCAATTTTCCCAGCACCATTAATTGAATAGGGCTTCTTTTCTCCAGCATATGTTGTTGTCTGCTTTGTCAAAGATCAGTTAGTTGTAGATAGATGGTTTTATATCTGTGTTCTCTATCGTGTTCCATTGGTCTATGTCTCTACTTTTATACCAGTGCCATGCTGTTTTGATTACTATAGCCTTGTAATATAATTTGAAGTCAGGTAATGTGATGCCTCCAAATTCATTCTTTTTACTTAAGATTGCTTTGACTATTTGGGCTCTTTATTGATTCCAAAAGAAGTTTAGTATTATTTTTTCTAGATCTGTGAAATATGACATTAGTATTTTGATGGGGATTCTATTGAATCTGTAAATCATTTTGGGCAGTATGGACATTTGTCCATACTCCAATGTCCATACATTGGAGTCTACCAATCCATGAGCGGGAGATGTTTTTCCATTTGTTAATGTCTTTAGCATCTTTGTCTTTGTTAATGTAAAAGATTCTTTAACAAGCATCTTTGTCTTTTTTTAATCATTGTTAGTGTAAAGCCTATTTTATCTGATATAAGAGTGGCTACACCTGCTCAGTTTTGGTTTCCATTTGCATGGAATATTTTTTCCATCCCATTACCTTGAGTCCATGTGAGTCCTCATGGCTTAGATGTGTTTTTTTGAAACAGCAAATACTTGGGTTGTGTTTTTTCATCCATTCAGCTGGTCTGTGTCTTTTAAGTGGGGCATTCAGACAGTTCATTGAGTGTTATTATTGATATATTGGATGCTGTTCTGTTCAACATGTTGGATGTTACCTTATTGTTTTGTTTCTACTCTTGTGCTATTGTTTTATAAGAGCTATGAGCTATAACTTCTGAATATTTTTACACTGGTTGCTTTCTATTGTGTTGTTGCACATATAATGTACTTTTGAGCATTTCCTGAGGGGTGGGCCTAGTAGTGACAAATTCCCTTAGTGTTTCCGTGTCTAAGAAACACTTTATTTCACTTCGTATATGAAACTTAGTTTAGCAGAATACAAAATTCTTGGCTGGCAGTTATTCTGTTTAAGGAGACTAAAGATGGGACCCCATTCCTTTCTGGCTTGTGAAGTTTCTCTTAAGAAATCTCCTATTAGTCTAGATGGGTTTTCCTTTG